>JBBPBX010009925.1:33587-59005 GCA_038048925.1 Garcialebias charrua
TGCTGCTGTTTATAATGATGTTTTTCCACTACATTAGGGCTTAGTGTATTACTAGTTGATGTTTTTCTTAGTTAATCCTAGATGTTATTACTGTTTTTCTCTTGCATTTGTTGTTGGATGTAACTGGGACCCCGTGTACATAATCTCGTTTTCATCTCATGTACCACATGCGGTGCAAATGACAATAAAGACTCTCTGACTCTCTCTCTGACTCTGAACTTTTGGTTTTGTTTAAAAAAAAATTGGTTTTGATTTCCGTTTTGTTATTAGCATTAGTAAGTTCAATGTGTTAGGAATACCTTTTCTGAAAATATGATAAAACTATGTTATTGTTCATCAGATTGTAAATAGTTTTTCTTGTCTTTTTTATTTTCCATGTACTTCGTTATTAACTGAAAACTACATTTTTTGCACTTTTTCTGTTACAACTATGTTTGTTAATCAGATTTTGTTCACAATACTACAAAACATGTTCTTCATAAAAGTTGTTGTTATTGTGACATATAATGAGAGATGAGGACAAAATATACTTAACATGTTTGACTGGAGGAGGAATATTTTTGGTCAATTTATGTAAAGAGCACATGAGTTTTGTAATTTTTATTCATTTTGGCTGTACAGATAACGGTACTCACTGAAAAATATATCTGGGTTTTTACAGAAGATTCCAAGGAATTTTAATTTGCATAGGCACATTATTATTATTATTACCCTAATTCCAGAATTAATAATAAATAATAAAAGCTGTATGGCATTTTGATATAGTAATGTAATAACTTACCACCCCTACGCCACTAGAGGGAGGCAACAGTACACCCCGAAAAGATGTGACTAAGCACTTGTAAGCTAGCCTGGTTAAAACCACACCCTGTCCTTCACTTCGCTTCAGACTAGGGTCTGGGACCTGTCCCATAGACAGCGATTTCTCTGGTAGATTTTTGACAGGACCAATCAGAGAACGGAAGGCGGAGTTTTGTTAGTTTAGCCTGGCGAGGTCCAGGCTATTCAGATAAATAGCTCAGAAACCACTCGGTGGATATTTTTTCTGCTACCAGTGTGTAATTATATGGCTCTAATTTACTGACTGTTGGCCTAGATGAAACATTTGAGATAAAATTCGATTTTTTTATCATTTATTTTCGTAGCGCACCCGAGGCTGTTTGGAAAATGTCAAACCGAAACTATTTAAATCCAGCAGATTTGACCATTTCGTGAATTGATTTAGGAACTGTTAAGCTCAGGAACACTTCTGATATAACGTCAGCTAAGAAATATATTTTTTATCAGCAGAGAAATAATAGTTTTTTACCTTGTTTTGATGAAAATTCCTTCGTGGCGGCAGCCATTTTGAATGACGACGTCAGTCGACATCGTTCAAAACTCCGCCTTCTGCTCTCTGATTGCTCAGGAACACTTCTGATATAACGTCAGCTAAGAAATATATTTTTTCTCAGCAAAGAAATAATAGTTTTTTACCTTGTTTTAATGAAAATTCCTTCGTGGCGGCAGCCATTTTAAATGACGACGTCAGTCGACGTCGTTCAAAACTCCGCCTTCTGTTCTCTGATTGGTCCGGTCAAAAATCTACCGGAGAAATCCTTGTGGATGGGAGAAGTCCCAGACCCAGCAGTGAAGGGAAATGAGAATTGAGCGGAGCTGCTAGGAATGGCGAGGGCCAGGCTACTTGTAAGCAGACTTGAACAGTTTTAAACAAATTCAGTAGTTTTGGGCGTAGTACGCCCAAAACTACTGAGAATGTGTTAAAAGAAAATAATGAAATAGCGTAATGTGTATTGTATTAGTTAGAAAATTAGAAAGAGTTAGTCATTTTGTACTGTTGGTTGAAGATTATTATTGTTTAATCTGATTGTTGGAAAAAAGGGGCAGATATAATAAGATTTATTCTTCTTTCTGCTACCTTTCATTTTTTTATATTTTGTACATTATCATTTATGGGATTGTCTTGTATTGTTTCTTTTATAAAAAAATGAACAAATTTAATAAACATAAACATAAACATCTACCAACTAGGGCTGAACGATTTTGGAAAATAATCTAATTGCATTTTTTTTTCTATAAATTGCAATTGCGATTTAAAACGCGATTATTTTTTTATATCTTCTCAAGTATTTTTCAACAAACAGAAGCAATAAATCAATCTGTTTTATAATAAACAATGTCAGATTTATTTAAAGCAGAGATTACAATAAAGCAAACAAATCTATGCCTTTTCTTTTCACCATTTCTATTTTTTCTTGTTTCACAAACATAATGGTAAACATGTTAAAGACCGTGTAAAGTGAATTTCAACATTTTCTTCAATAAACATTATAAATGTCATAATTGTAATCTTGTAAATGAGTAAAAAGTCTCAAAATTGTAGCTCAATTAATTTTGGAGTTATAGATCAAACTGTGTATAAAGATATTTCTGTTTCAGGATTTCTTAGGCGTGGTTTAAATGTGACCGTGTTTCGTCACGCGGTCTAAAGCCCCACCCCCTGCAGCTCCAGCCGTATAAATTTGCCTCGGTGGAGCCGTTCACTCGCGAATCGCAGATGGCATCAGATAGCAATAGCATAGATATTTTGTTCATTGTTAGCTAGCTAATCAATTATGTCTCGTTGCTGCATCTTCCCTGGATGTTGCAATGGTCAGGACACCCGTACAAATCATAACATCTTTTTATACCGCGTGCGCGTGGTTTTATACCAAGTATCTGTAATGCCTGGATAGGTCAATGGATAAGGCGCTTGCCTTCCGTCCCAAACTCCACGGGTTCAATTTCCGCATGGTACAACTCTTTTTTTTTTTTTATTCATTCCAGATTAAAAACACACAAGAAAACTATTTACATGTACAAAAACAGCGTAACTCTTGGAAAAAGTAGCTGCTGTTACAGACAGAACTCGGATAAAAACAGAGCAGGTTTACTGGCTCTGGTGTCTGCCTCTCCACAGTCAGCTCAGGGCAGGGGCAGGACACGAGCGCAGCTGCGCTGAAACCACGCCCACGCACTGACACGCCCCCAGCGTTCCAGGGCAAGGAAAATCATGTTTTTTCATGATTTTTGAGACTTAATTTTATAAGGTAAACAATGTTTTTAATAAGTCAGATTTATATGGGTGATTAATAACACATATTTACACCATGTGACAAACTAAAAACACACATTTAATTTCACTTTACACGGTCTTTAAGTAAACGAACTTCACATGACAGTTAATAAATAAAGATAAAAAATTAGATAATTTAAAAATTACTGTTTGAAGTTCAAACAGTTTGGTCAGTGATCCCTGTCGGCTGATACTTTGCTTACTTGAAGTTGAAGCACTGGTTGTTGTCATTCTAGCCATGCAACCATTGTAAATGTCTTTGTGGTGTTTTTTTAAGTGTTGATAAAGATTTGTGTCACGTGACCAGTCAAATTGCAGCCTTCGCGATTAGAAAATCTCATTTGATCATATTGCGATATTATTGCAAATGCAATTAATTGTTCAGCCCTACTACCAACGACACATATGACTTGTGCTTATTTTTGAAACAAATGGAACCTTGTATATTTTAGCTACCTGTTATGAGGTTCCATTTGTTTCAAAAAATAAGCACCAGTCATATGTGTTGTTGGTAGATGTCGTTGGTCTATGTTGCATGTAGATGTTGCATATGTGTTTGCTGCGTATGTGTTCGTTGCATATGTCTATGTTGCATATGTCTATGTTGCATATGCGTTCGCTGCATATGTGGTTCATGTCGTTGGTCAGTGTTGCCAGATAGAGTCCATGTTTTCCAGCCCAAAAATCTGTTAAAAAGCACCCAAAACCCACCCAATCAATATATTGTAATATTGATTGTTTTAATATGAACTCACATTAGCCAAGTTAATTTAACACTATGTGACAAAATGCAACAATCCAACAAAATCTGCACAGAGTGCTCTGCGTAAATGACCAACACCGGCAGACTGGGAGTGGAGGTGGAGCGCGCCTCGAGCTGCGTTCAAGGACCGTTCAGAAAGTGTCACGTGACACATCACACACAACAATGAAGGTGTGCAATAATCCAAGCAGGGAAAGAAATAAAAAATATATATACATGTATATATATTTAATTTATTTATTATTATTATTATTGTTGTTTTTTGTAAATACAGAAGAAGAAAAAAGTCAGTTGGATAAAAGAGGTTAGGATGGATAACGTTACCACGGCTAACGAACACGTAAATAGATTTTATTAACCCTGATGCATGCTCAGTTCTTATTTACCTTACCTTGCACTATGTCTTGCAAACTAACCTCTATAAATAAAGGAAGCAGAAGAAGAAAAGAATGTTATTATATCTGATATACAGTAATAACATTATTTTCTTCTTCTGCTTCCTTTCATTTCATGTATTGTTTTATTTCTTGTTGTTTTGTAAATAGTTTTCTTGTGTTTTTTTAATCTGGAATGCATAAATAATTAAAAAAATAAAAATAAAGTTATACCATGTGGGAATCGAACCCACTTGGTCTGGATAAGGTTTGGTGCAGCTACCGCAGTGAGCTACCAGGACGTGTCTGTCTCGTAGGGTTTACAGTTATTTTAAACAAACCGCCCCTCATAAAAGTCTGGCTACATCCCTGGGAAGTGACAGGTGAATCCACGGAGCGTGAACGTGGAATATACAACATAAAATGACTGTTACCACTGCAGCACACACTGGACATCCTTATATTTAAGGCTGATTTCAATTTTCAATTTAATTCAGTTTATTTATATAGCGCCAAGTCACAAACTCCTGCATGAACGTCAACGGGAGGTTTGCGTGTGCACGCAAAGAAAAATATTTTTCCCCCCATGTCCCCTGGGGGGCTCCGTAGATTTGCGTTTGTTAAATTGTTTTCTGAAATATTAATTTGTTGTGGACTTGGCTAAATGGTTTGTCTAAATAAAGGTTGAATGAATGAAAAAAGTGTTGTTCATTTGTTTCCTGAAATGTAAAGTTGTTGTACCTGAGACAACTTGTTGTGAACTGTTGCTGCATAAACAACCTGAACTGAACTGTTACTGTAGATGTCGGTGCTGCACGCACACGCACACGCACACGTGTCTCACCGGCCTGCAGCTGCTGGGCTCCGCCCCCTCCGCCAGGCTCCTCCTCTTCAGCAGGTTGGTTCCCTGCATGCTAACGTTAGCCTGTTAGCTTCCTTTGTTTCCCGCCTGTACAGAACAAAGTGCTCCTGTTAGCGAACAGCTTCCTGTTTAACTAGCAGCTAACCAGTCATTAACCAGTCAGTAACCAGCTCTCTGCTCACAGCAGCGTCTGTTGTTGTTGACCCTAACTAACCCTAACTGACCTTCTGTTGACCGCGAACTTCAAGTGAACAGGAAACAGTTTGGCATTTCCGGTATCCAACTGATCTCTGCCTTCACAATAAAAGCATTGGTAGCTCGTTTGTGAACTCATTCATCCTTTCAGGAATATTGATCACAGGCAGGGGCGCACATAGATATTAAACATGTAACTACGTTCCCTCTTAACAAAATGTGATTGGATGTTCAAAGGTAATACATTTTTATGAGCATTATACATAACCTGCAAAATATTATAATTAACTAAATCATAAGACTTCAATAATTTCAACTGATAACGTAATGTATTTTGCTGGGTGACTGTAGTGTTCTAGTTATATATATACAGTAGTAATATATATAGTTACATATATGCTTATCTGAATATATATATATATATATATATAATTACAGTATCTGAATATGTATACATAATTTGTGTGTGTGAATAAATTGCATCTTCTTTGGTTGTGTCTTGCTAAACATGTCATCCATAAGTATTGTATTCCACCAAAATTATTTAAATATGCTAAACTATACGTTTCTATACATGCAGTTTTATTTGCTGTATGCCTAACATTTAAATATGTGACAACAGGATTACTATTCAGCGTGTTATGATTGATTAAATGCGCTGATACTTTATTGTGCCTGTCAAATATATAAGGCTGAGTGGAGCGGTCTCCACCCCCAAGATGGCCGCCTGAAATCTCGTCGGCTCCAATAGGCGAGAGCATTCCATGGGGTATCTAGTGTTTAATATCTATGGGGGCGCAACTACATATTTTTGAGGTGCATGCGAAAACATCAACGCCACCCCGCCCCTTTTTTTTTTACCTGCCGCCTCATACAGCTTTCCTCCCTTAGTCATGCACTTAGAAAATACAGTAGCAATATTACAGATTTTTTTTAATGTTACATATTATATCAGGTGATCATTCCAATCATAAACAAATATGAAGTTTAATAAAGTAAAAATATATAACAATAGTGGTAATCAGTGCTCAATATTTTATGTAGCGAAAATATGAAATCTTAACAGCCTGCAGTCCATGTCAGAGTTTTAACATTTATGACATTTAAACTGTTACTTTCTGTGAAAGAAGACAATGAAAGATGGTCATCAGAAATTCAAACCATCATGGTATACAGTATAGGTTTTGTTGATTATTCCTACCTGATGTCATCAATTGTCTCCTCTATTGTGGTGGACCACTAGGGGGCTCTACTCACACCCAGTGGACCGAATGTGTTACAGGATGCTTTTATTGTGAAAGGTCCAGAGGACCGGATGTTGTGTTGGTATATAAGGCGGTGTTGGATGGTTTTCCCGCCAGTTTGTAGTAGGAGTTGATTAAAGTGAAGAACTGCATCCCGTCTCCTGTGTCGTCTCTTCACCACCTCCTACACTGGTGACCCTTGTGAATTGAAATGACGACATCTGAAGGTCAAGCCAGCTCTCCTCAGCTGTCCGCGGTTGTGGAACCTCCACCGGCGGCCCCGCTCGCTTTTGCGGTGGCCGTTAAAATCCCGGACTTCTGGCTGCACGCACCTCGGTCGTGGTTCGCCCACGTCGAATCACAGTTCGCTCTTCGCGGGATCTCTGCAGACGACACCAAATACCACCATGTGGTCGCTTCACTGGACCCATTGTCCACCCAGCGGGTAATGAGCCTGCTCGAAGACCCTCCTGCACAAGGAAAATACGACGCCCTCAAGGAGCTCCTTCTGCAGCGTTACACGCTCTCAGACGCGGAGCGCGCCGAGAAACTGTTTTCCCTCTCCGATTTGGGCGAAGGCACAGCTCTTGAACTCATGGAAGGAATGTTGTCGTTGAGGGGTTCAGCTGACTGTGAGTTTCTCTTTCTCCACCTCTTCCTCCGCCGGCTCCAGTGCGCACTGCCCTGGCCAACTCCCCGTTTCTGCAGCAGAAGGATTACCGCTCGCTGGCCCGCGAAGCCGACCACATCCTGCTGGCTGCGAGGACGTTCGCGGTCCAAGCGGCGGTCCCCGGATCTCCAGCGGCGCCCGAGCTTCGAGCATCGCCCTCAGCGCCGGACGAGCCAGTGGTCGTAGCTAGGGCTGGGCCATATCATATCGTCCACGATAATACCGGTAAAAACAGCTTGCCCGGGCAAAAAAATGATATCATGATATGCTAATTTCATGACGTAATACGTCAGAACGCCCCGCCCCCTTAACAACCGAGCGCTTAAACCGACAAAATAGAACTGCGCACCTCCCTCCACCAGTCTGCGTGCAATATTTGCTGGCTAAAATGCTAAAAAAAACCAACAACTCGTGTCTCAGGCAGCTTCTCCCGTCTCCCCTCTCCCTCTCTGTGCCTGCGCGCAGGCAGAGAGCTCAAATGTCTCCCCCTCCCCCTCCCCCGCTCCAACCTGCTGCGCGTGCTGCCGGTTGCAGCCTCGCTGTTATCTCAAACACGCGCAGCTCAGCTGTCTTGTCAGCCGGTCCACGGCAGTTCAGTTAAAAAAATGAATCGGAGAAATTACACGTTCTTGCAGGAACAGAGGAAGCTGAAACACGAGCTTCAGGCGTGCAGCTTCAGCCTATACCCTGACTTTTGTGTGTGGGAGCGTGGCTCCTCTTTAAGTTAGGACCAACTTTTGTTTTTGAATGAAACTTGTGTGAAAGTACCTCTCCTTTTGCTAATGTTAAATTTTATTTTAAACTGACCAATTAAATTGTTACTTTTACTCAACCTTGTTCCATCTGGGTTTTTAATGTTACTTCCGCTTCTCCTGGCTGAGCCGGGTCGTAACACAATCTAAATAACAGATCATTTTTATTTTTTTTATTTTTATACTTGGGAGACTGAATACTTTACTAAAAAAAGTAATTTCAGTAAAATTACCCCTTGTTGTTTTTTAAAATTTTATATAATACTGCAAAGCAACATGTTAAGTTAAATTTGTCAAATAAATACTTTTTTTTTTTTGGGTTATATCGCGAATTTATCGTTATCGTGATAATGCTCTGAAATATCACTATATCATTTTTGAGCCATATCGCCCACCCCTAGTCGTAGCAGGGGTCGCCCGCAGGCGGTCAGGAGCTGCCTTTTGTTTCTTCCACCAGCGTTTTGGCGCCAAAGCACGATGGTGCGTCCCACCGTGCAGTTTCAAGCCGCAGGGAAACGACAGCGCCAGCGCCCGCTAGCAGTCGCGGCCGTTGGCGACAAGGAAAGGCTGCTTTTCATTGAAGACTCGAGGTCGGGGAGGCGGTTCCTGGTGGACTCCGGCTCGCAGAAGAGCCTCGTTCCCCCGACTGGCTCCGACAGGTTAGCAGAAGGCTGCGGGCCGCAGCTAACCGCGGCTAACGGCTATCCCATCAAGACGTTTGGCGAAAGGTTGGTGACTGTTCGTTTCCATGAACGGGACTTCCAGTGGAACTTTGTGGTAGCTGCTAGCTCAGTCCCTATTTTAGGGGCTGATTTTCTTTGTGCTCACGGGCTCCTGGTTGATTTAGCTAACAGACGTTTGATCGACGCTGTGTCTTTTTCGTCACTGCCTTGTGAGACGCGAGGAGCTGGGCCTTTAATGCATGCTAACTTTTTAGCTTCGGGTAATGTGTTTCAGCGTTTATTGTCTGAATTCCCCTCGCTGACTGTTCCTGATTTTGCAAACACAAACACAAAACATGGGGTCGAACATTATATTCCCACAACGGGCCCCCCGGTGTTCGCACGTGCACGCCGCCTTGATGCTACTAAGCTAGCAATAGCACAGGAAGAGTTTGCTAACATGGAGCGTTTAGGCATCGTGCAGCGCTCAAACAGTCCGTGGGCCTCCCCCCTCCACATGGTGCCCAAGGCAGATGGCAAATGGCGTCCATGTGGGGATTTCCGCCGCCTTAATAACATCACAGAGAACGATCGTTATCCCATCCCCCACATCCAGGATTTTTCAGTGCACCTGGCTGGGACCTCCATTTTTTCTAAAGTAGATTTAGTACGGGGGTACCACCAGGTTCCTGTGCATGTGGAGGATGTCCCTAAGACCGCTGTTATCACGCCTTTCGGCCTGTTTGAGTTTTTGCGCATGCCTTTTGGTCTTAAAGGTGCAGCACAAACATTTCAGCGGTTGATGGATTCAGTCCTAAGGGGTCTGTCCTTCGTATTTGTGTACCTGGATGACGTCCTGGTGGCTAGCAGCTCGGCTGAGCAGCACTTGTCCCACCTCCGTGAGGTTTTTCAGCGCCTGGCAGCACATGGCCTGATTGTAAATACAGCGAAATGCCAGTTTGGGCTGCCAGTCATTGACTTTTTGGGCCACCGCATTTCTGCCAGTGGTGCCGTCCCGTTACCAAACAAAGTGCAGGCGGTGTCCGATTTCCCACAGCCCCAGTCTGTTAAAGCGCTACAAGAATTTTTGGGAATGGTTAACTTCTATAACCGTTTCCTCCCCAGGGCAGCACAACTGCTGCGTCCGCTCTATGGAGCGCTGAAAAAGAAAAAGCCCAACGACAGCGTGGACTGGACACCAGAACGCCTACAGGCATTTGGTGATGCTAAAGCTGCACTGGCCACTGCTGCCCTTTTAATAATAAATAATAATAATGAATTCAATTTATAACGCACTTTTCATTAATGAAAATCTCAAAGTGCTACAAGGAGCAACAGAATTAAATGACAATAAAACAAATAATAAAACAATTAAAATCAATAACAATATCAGCTAAGATCAAAAGTAGAATCATGAGGAGGTAGAGTATGCTTGGTCGAAAAGAAAGGTCTTCAAGCCGCTCTTAAAGTCAACCACAGACTGTGGGGCTCTTAGACAGTCAGGAAGAGAGTTCCACAGGCGGGGGCAGCCACACTGAAAGCCCGGTCTCCCATGGTCCTTAATTTGGTTCTCGGAATGTGAAGGAGATTGCTGTTCTGTGACCGCAGCGAACGGGTGGATGAGTATGGAATAAGAATATCCTTCAGATAATCTGGTGAAGTTCCGTGTAAGCATTGATGTGTAATGAGAGCAGTTTTGTACTGAATTCTGTAGGCGACAGGAAGCCAATGAAGGTTATGGAGAATGGGCGTAATATGTTCAAATTTACGAACTCTCAACAAGATCCTTGCTGCACTGTTTTGAATATATTGAAGTTTCTGAAGGTTTTTGCCAGGGATTCCAATAAACAGGGAGTTGCAGTAGTCGAGCCTGGAGGAGACAAAAGCATGGACGAGCTTCTCAGCATCGGAAAAAGTTAGGGATGGGCGAAGTCTGGAGATGTTTCGAAGATGGAAGAAGCAAGTTTTAAACAGATGCTTAATGTGATTTTCAAATGTAAGATTGGAGTCCATTTTTATTCCAAGATTAGTAACAGAGGTGGAGAGGGGGATGTCTTGTCCAGAAAAGGAAAGTGTTGTTATAGGAGATGTTTGTACCTGGTGAGGGGTGCCAATCAGTATGGCCTCAGTCTTTTAGCCCATCCATCCCCAGCGGCGCAAATAGCTTTAACAACCGACGCATCTGATGTTGCGGTGGGGGCTGTGTTAGAACAGCAGGTTTCCGGGGTTTGGGTGCCGCTTGCATTTTTCAGCCGTACGCTGCGGGACAATGAGCTGAAATACAGTGTTTTTGACAGAGAGTTGCTGGCGCTTTAGAGTCAGAGAGTCAGAGTCAGAGAGAATTTATTGTCATTTGCACCGCATGTAGTACATGTGTTGAAAACGAGATTATGTACACAGGGTCCCAGTTACATCCAACACAAATGCAAGAGAAAAACAATAATAACATCTAGGATTAACTAAGAGAGACATCAGCTAGTAATACACTAAGCCCTAATGTAGTAGAAAAACATCATTATAAACAGAAGCACGAACATGAGTCATTATGAGCAGATGGTCACAGATGGCGGCCGAGGGCGGGGACCCTGGCGGTCTGATCCTCGGCTACAGAAGCTGGCCATTGGGACATGGAATGTCACCTCTCTGGTGGGGAAGGAGCCTGAGCTAGTGTGTGAGGTTGAGAGGTTCCGACTAGAAATAGTCGGACTCACCTCAACGCATGGCTCTGGCTCTGGAACCAGTTTCCTTGAGAGGGGTTGGACACTCTTCCACTCTGGAGTTGCCCCTGGTGAGAGGCGCCGAGCAGGAGTGGGCATACTGGTTGCCCCCCATCTTGGTGCCTGTACGTTGGGGTTCACCCCGGTGAACGAGAGGGTAGCCTCCCTTCGCCTACGTGTGGGGGGACGGGCTCTGACTGTTGTTTGTGCCTATGCACCAAACGGCAGCTCAGACTACCCACCCTTTTTGGAGTCCTTGGAGGGGGTATTGGAGAGTGCGCCTCCTGGGGACTCCCTTGTTCTACTGGGGGACTTCAACGCTCACGTGGGCAATGACAGTGAGACCTGGAGGGGTGTGGTTGGGAGGAACGGCCCCCCTGATCTGAACCAGAGTGGTGTTCTGTTATTGGACTTCTGTGCTCGTCATGGATTGTCCATAACGAACACCATGTTTAAGCATAAGGGTGTCCATATGTGCTCTTGGCACCAGGACACCCTAGGTCGCAGTTCGATGATCGACTTTGTTGTCGTCTCATCTGATCTGCGGCCGCATGTCTTGGACACTCGGGTGAGGAGAGGGGCGGAGCTGTCTACTGACCACTACCTGGTGGTGAGTTGGCTCCGATGGTGGGGGAGGATGCCGGTCAGACCTGGCAGACCCAAACGTATCGTGAGGGTCTGCTGGGAACGTCTGGCAGAGTCTCCCGTAAGACGGAGCTTTAACTCCCACCTCCGGGAGAGCTTTGAACACGTTCCGAGGGAGGCGGGGGACATGGAGTCCGAGTGGGCCATGTTCCGCGCCTCTATTGTCGAGGCAGCTTATCGGAGCTGTGGCCGCAAGGTTGTTGGTGCCTGTCGAGGTGGCAACCCTCGAACCCGGTGGTGGACACCGGCAGTGAGGGATGCTGTCAGGCTGAAGAAGGAGTCCTATTGGGCCTTTTTGGCTTGTGGGACCCCGGAAGCAGCTGATAGGTACCGGCAGTCCAAGCGGCATGCGGCTCGGGTGGTTGCTGAGGCAAAAACTCGGGCGTGGGAGGAGTTCGGAGAGGCCATGGAGAATGACTTCCGTACGGCTTCGAGGCGATTCTGGTCCACCATCCGGCGTCTCAGGGGGGGAAAGAGGTACGAGACCAACACCATTTATGGTGGAGGTGGCGTGCTGCTGACCTCAACTCGGGATGTTGTGAGTCGGTGGGCGGAATACTTCGAAGACCTCCTCAATCCTACTGGCACGTCTTCCACTGAGGAAGCAGAGCCTGGGGACTTTGGGTCGGGTTCTCCGATCTCTGGTGCTGAGGTCGCCGAGGTGGTTAAAAAGCTCCGCGGTGGCAAGGCTCCGGGGGTGGATGAGATTCGCCCGGAGTTCCTTAGGGCTCTGGATGTTGTAGGGTTGTGTTGGCTTACGCGACTCTGCAATATCGCGTGGACATCGGGGGCAGTTCCCTTGGATTGGCAGACTGGGGTGGTGGTTCCCCTATTCAAAAAGGGGGACCGTAGGGTGTGTTCCAACTATAGGGGGATCACACTCTTAAGCCTCCCTGGTAAGGTCTATTCAGGGGTTCTGGAGAGGAGGGTCCGTCGGATAGTCGAACCTCGGATTCAGGAGGAGCAGTGTGGTTTTCGTCCTGGTCGTGGAACACTGGACCAGCTCTACACCCTCAGCAGGGTCCTGGAGGGTGCGTGGGAGTTTGCCCAACCAGTTTACATGTGCTTTGTGGACTTGGAGAAGGCATTCGACCGCGTCCCTCGGGGGGTTCTGTGGGGGGTACTCCGGGAGTATGGGGTACCAGGCCCTTTGATAAGGGCTGTTAGGTCCCTGTACGACCGGTGTCAGAGCTTGGTCCGCATTGCCGGCAGTAAGTCAGGCTCGTTTCCGGTGAGAGTTGGACTCCGCCAAGGTTGCCCTTTGTCACCGATTCTGTTCATAACTTTTATGGACAGAATTTCTAGGCGCAGCCAAGGTGTTGAGAGGATCCGTTTTGGTGACCTTAGAATCGCTTCTCTGTTTTTTGCAGATGATGTGGTCCTACTGGCTTCATCAGTTCGTGATTTACAACTTTCACTGGAGCGGTTTGCAGCCGAGTGTGATACGGCCGGGATGAGGATCAGTTCCTCCAAATCCGAGGCCATGGTCTTGAGCCGGAAAAGGGTAGCATGCCCTCTCAGAAATTTGAGTGTCGTCTTTGATAGTTCTTTATCTTTGGACAGTCATTGTAAATTGTTAGTTCGAAATTGTTTTTATCATCTACGAAACATTTCAAAATTACGATGTATTGTATCACAGAAGGAACTGGAGATGATTGTTCATGCTTTTATTTCGTCTCGGTTAGATTACTGTAACAGTCTTTTAATGGGTCTGAACAAATCTTCTTTAGCTCGACTTCAGTCTGTGCAAAATGCTGCAGCAAGGCTGCTAACTAGAACCAATAGAAGAGCTCATATCACTCCTGTTCTGGCCTCCCTGCATTGGCTCCCCGTGCATTTCAGGAGTCATTTTAAAATTTTGGTTTTAACTTTCAGGGCATTGCATGGTCAGGCTCCCAAATATTTATCGGACCTTTTGAAGCCTCTCCGTCCCACCAGGACTTTGAGATCTTCAAATCAAATGCTACTGATGGTACCAAGAACGTATTTTAAAACACGTGGAGACAGAGCATTCCAAGTGATGGCCCCGAGGCTTTGGAACGCTCTCCCTCTGTCACTGCGCAGCTCAGACTCTATCGACTCTTTTAAAAAAGATCTTAAAACGTATTTATTCAGACTGGCTTTTAATTAATTTTATGTATTTTTTCTCTTTTTATTTTTGCTTGTGAAGCACTTTGTGATGTCAATGTCTGTGAAAGGTGCTATATAAATAAAGTTTACTTACTTACTTACTTACTCTCCGGGTCGGGGAGGAGGTCCTGCCCCAAGTGGAGGAGTTTAAGTATCTCGGGATCTTGTTCACGAATGAGGGAAAACTGGAGCGTGAGATCGATAGGCGGATAGGTGCAGCGTCCGCAGTGAAGCGGGCGCTGTACCGGTCTGTCGTGGTGAAGAGAGAGCTGAGTCAAAAGGCAAAGCTCTCAATTTACCGATCGATCTACGTTCCCACCCTCATCTATGGTCATGAGCTTTGGGTTATGACCGAAAGAACAAGATCTCGGATACAAGCGGCTGAAATGAGTTTTCTCCGCAGGGTGGCTGGACTCTCCCTTAGAGATAGGGTGAGAAGCTCAGTCATCCGGGAGGGACTCGGAGTAGAGCCGCTGCTTCTCCACATCGAGAGGAGCCAGTTGAGGTGGCTCGGGCATCTGGTTAGGATGCCTCCTGGACGCCTCCCTGGTGAGGTGTTCCGGGCACGTCCCACCGGGAGGAGACCCAGAGGAAGACCCAGGACGCGCTGGAGGGACTATGTTTCTCGGCTGGCCTGGGAACGCCTTGGGATTCCCCCGGAGGAACTGCTCCAAGTGGCTGGGGAGAGGGAAGTCTGGGCCTCCCTACTTAGGCTGCTACCCCCGCGACCCGACCCCGGATAAGCGGAAGAAGATGGATGGATGGATGGATGGATGGTCACAGATGAACGCAGCAACAAGAAAACAGATCAGTATCAACATGATGTGACATTTTGCAGTGTTTATTCTTATTATTTATTTATTCATGAGTCTGACAGCCTCAGGGTAGAAGCTGTTCCTCAGTCTAGTGGTTCTACATTTGATGCTCCTCAACCTCCGTCCCGAGGGGAGTGGTGCAAAGAGTGAGTGTGCTGGGTGAGTGAGGTCTTTCATGATGCAGGTGGCTCTTTTTCTGCATCTGGAGGTGTAAATGTCTGTGATGGTGGGGAGACTGACTCCCACAGACTTCTGTGCAGCCTTCACCACTCTCTGTAGAGCTTTCCTCTCTGCAACTGTGCAGCCTCCATGCCACACGTTGATGCTGGAGCACAGGACGCTCTCCACTGCACACCTGTAGAAGGAGGTGAGAACTGAGCTGCTCAGACCAGCACGTCTCAGCCGTCTGAGGAAGTAGAGTCTCTGATGACCTTTCTTGATCAGGCTGGTGGTGTTGTTGGTCCAGCTGAGGTTATCATTCATGTGTACACCCAGGTACTTGTAGCTGGAGACCACCTCCACCGCAGATCCACCTATATACAGTGGGGTGTGGGTGTGTTTGTTCCTTCTGAAGTCCACAATCATCTCCTTCGTCTTCTTCACATTCATGTGAAGGTTGTTCTCTTTGCACCAGCTCTCCAGATGTTCCACCTCCTGTCTGTAGCTGGATTCATCATTATCTGTGATGCATCCCACCACAGCTGTATCATCTGCAAACTTAACAATATGACAGCCTGGATGTGTGGCTGTACAATCATATGTGAGCAGAGTGAACAGAAGAGGGCTCAGCACACATCCTTGAGGAGAGCCAGTGCTGAGGGTGATGGTGGAGGAGGAGAAGTTGTGGATCTTCACGGACTGTGGTCTGTTTGTTAAGAAGTCTAGTACCCAGTTACAGATGGAGGGGCTTAGTCCAAGTGTGGATAGTTTGTCTATCAGAGTTTGGGGGATCATGGTGTTGAAGGCAGATGTGAAGTCCACAAAGAGCAGACGCACGTATGAGTCCTTCTGATCCAGGTGGGTGAGAGCAGTGTGGACCACAGAGGAGATGGCGTCCTCTGTTGATCGGTTCTCGCGGTATGCATATTGATGAGGGTCCTCGCTGATGTTGACGGTTGTCTTGATGTGGGACATGACCAGTTTCTCAAAACATTTAGCGACTATCGGGGTGAGAGCCACCGGTCTATAGTCATTCAGACCAGTCACTGTGGAGCTTTTTGGGACTGGGATGATGGTGGCAGTCTTCAGGCAGGTGGGAACTGACTCCAGTGAAAGTGAGGTGGTGAAGACGTCAGCCAGCACCTCACCACCTGGCCTTACCTGGCCACACGCCATTTCAGGTTTTTCCTGGAGGGCCGCCGGTTCACTGCATATGTTGACCACAAACCCTTGGTGTTTGCGATGTCAAAAATTTCTGACCCCTGGTCTGCTCGCCAGCAACGCCACCTCGCAGCGGTGTCTGAATTTACTACAGACATTCAGCATGTGGCTGGAAAATCCAACGTGGTGGCCGACTGTCTCTCCCGGGTGCTGATCTCTCCCGTATACGTTGGCATCGATTTTTCTGCTATGGCTGCGGACCAACGTAGCGACGCAGAAATACTCGAGCTCCAGTCCGGGCCCACGGGCCTCGAGTTGGAGGAACGGCAGGTGAATGACGGAGGTCCCCTCCTGCTCTGTGATGTTTCTACTGGCAGGCCCCGCCCCCTGGTTCCAGTTTCATGGCGACGCCGCGTTTTTGACTCCTTACATTCCCTTTCTCATCCAGGTGTTAGAGCCTCGGTGAAACTGGTCAGTTCAAAGTTTGTTTGGCCCGGTCTGCGTAAAGCAGTTAAGGAGTGGGCAGCAGCGTGTGTCCCATGCCAGCGCGCTAAGGTTAACAGGCACACCAAAGCACCTTTGGAACCCTTCTCCATCCCAGGTCGGCGGTTTGATCATGTGCACGTAGACCTGGTGGGCCCTCTGCCTCCATCACAAGGTTTTACTCATCTGCTGACTATGATAGACCGGACCACCAGGTGGCCTGAGGTGGTTCCTTTGACATCCACGACATCTGCAGTGGTGGCCCGGGCATTTTTGTCTACCTGGGTGGCGCGTTTTGGCCCCCCTTCAGACATTACATCAGACCGGGGCCCGCAGTTTGTTTCTGAACTTTGGTCTACCATGGCCAAGAGTCTGGGGACTAACGTTCACAGGACCACCGCTTACAACCCCCAAGCTAATGGTTTGTGTGAACGGTTTCACAGATCATTGAAAGCTGCACTGCGTGCTGCATTGACCGGTGACAACTGGATTGACCGTCTTCCCTGGGTTTTGTTGGGTTTACGTACCGCAACCAAAGAGGACCTGAGCTCTTCCCCGGCTGAACTGGTTTTCGGTCAACCTGTGCGCGTCCCCGGTGAGTTTTTACCTGAGGTACCCTCACCACAGTTTGCTCCACCGTTGCTCCATTTTTCACCTCAGGAGGCCCCTTTTCGGGTCCCTGGCCCGGTACACCATTGTTTACCGCAGTCGTTTGTCCCTAAGAGTCCCCGGAATTACACTGCACGCGGCTCCGCCCCGCTGCGGTCCGCATGTCGCAGCTGACGTGAGTCCTCGCCCACTGCCTCCGCTCCCCTCAGGTCCGCCTGGATGCGCCGCTCCAAGACACGTGCGAGATCGCGCGATAAATCAAGTGAAGTCAGAACAAAACAATTCATTCGGTGGAAGAAGGAGAACAACTGTAGAGAGACTGCTGCCTTGATCTTCTCTCGTAAATAAGCTACATGGTTTGAGCAACAGGAAGTGATGTTTACATTTCAGAATAAAATACGTTTTTATTTATTTATTTCTTGTATTGCGTTTGTAGGCGTAGTCATAGTCATAAATATAATAGTTTAGTCATAGAATAGTCATAAATGATAGTTTGACAGCATTTTTGTACAAATAAATCCGTATAGAGCTAGGATTAGTCCGCCCGTGGTGATTTTATTTTGTAAATACGGAAGTTGTGCTCGTTCCTTTTCCTGTTGGTGCGACGTAATCTTCAAAAGTTGACTCCGGCACAGCTCCGTCATCCGGCAGAAATAGAAAAATTTCTAATTTTGACGGACTGCCGTCCGCTCTCCGCAGCTCGCCGCCGCCGTGCGGAGCCAGTGTAAACTCTGTCATTGATTATAATGGGTGCGTATTTGCTGCGGAGGTCGGACCGGAGCGGGGCGGAGCCGTAACGCATGTGGTGTAATTCCGGGGTAAGAGTCTGGAGTCCTCTAAATTTGTTTTTGTCAAACACAATGCACACAGGACACCACTACAGCCTTTGTATGATGGACCGTTTCGGGTTCTTCAACCAGGTCCAAAACATTTCCTTTTAGATTTAGGGGGTCGTACTGAGACTGTCTGTATCGATAGGCTTAAACCAGCTCATGTTGTGTCAGATGATCAGGTTGTTACGGCCCAGGCTCCTCGCAGGGGCAGACCTCCATCCACATTGTTAACGGACTGCTGTCCCCCTGCCAGAGACTCTCAACGTCCATTGGAGCCCGAATCTTCTGCAGGCCCTCCTCGTAGCCCTCCACTTCATCAGACTGGTTCTGCAGGGCCCAGGTTCAGCCGTTCTGGTCGTTTAATAAATAAATAAATAAATAAATTTCACATTTTTGTCATCTGTGTATGTTTCCCATACTTGACAGACGAAATTGGTCTTTGCATTTAACCCAACCACCACCAGGTGGTGCAGTGAGCAGCCGTAGTCAGCGCTCGGGGAGCTGGGGAAAATAGGTGTGCACTCATAGACACCCCAAGGTGTGCCGTGGCCGGGGTTCAAACCTGGGTCCTTCGGATCCCAAGTCTGAAAAATGCGGGACCTTACTGGGTGTTCTGGGGGGGCGTGTGTGGTGGACCACTAGGGGGCTCTACTCACACCCAGTGGACCGAATGTATTACAGGATGCTTTTATTGTGAAAGGTCCAGAGGACCGGATGTTGTGTTGGTATATAAGGCGGTGTTGGGTGGGTTTCCCGCCAGTTTGTAGTAGGAGTTGATTAAAGTGAAGAACTGCATCCCGTCTCCTGTGTCGTCTCTTCACCACCTCCTACACTATCACTGACCTCGTGTCTGTCTCCTTCACCCTTTGTCTGTGGCATTCTGCACTGTCATATGGTCAAAAAAGCATTATATATTAGTTGTAAAAATTACAGATCTTAATACAGTTTAAAAAAATAATGTTTACATGTTATTGCTTGGGATTAAGTAGCTGTTCCCTCACTTCCACCTGCATTAGACCAACCTGTTGCCTTCCCCAGTCTGTCCTGATTCCTCTGTCATCTTCTCTTCCTTCTCTCCATCCTCACAGCTGAATGACATTAATTTTGTGTTAAGTAGGTTTAAAAATACAGCAGTCAAACCACAATAGAAATGAAACTTTAATTTAAATGATCTCCTTGTTGGATAACAGTTACTGACTGGACATTTCATCTGATCTGACTTACCAGATACATCACAACACACACCACTGTAGTGATATTAAATAAGACATTTAAACTCAAGTGTCCCTCTGCCAAAAAGGTTGGTAACATGGGTCACCAACCTTTTTGAGTCTCAGGGCTATAGTGACACTGAGGACTAATTTGTCTGATACATACATAAACTTGTACAACTCATCTTTAATTAAAGAATCAATAATAATTAATGTACAAATGAGTGAATAAATTGCAGCACTGCGTTGGAACATAGCTGGGAACTGCCGCCACAGTTTTGCTTTCCTGTGTTAATGTTTCCTGAGTTTTATTTAGGTGATTCTTACACTTAGTGTGTGGATGTGTGTGTGACACGTATCAAATATTCATAAAAATATTAAACAAATCACGTCTATAGGGGAGGCATCATTTATTTAACAGCCAAATATGGGACGATTCATAATAGGCTAGCTTTAGCTAATACCTGAATATTTACAAGCCTCCTGTCCTGCTCATACACTGACTGTACTTACTTAATATCTTTTGTCCACACTGAAAGGCTTTTTTCCATCCTGCCAACAACTTCGGGAGCTACGAGCTTTAAATATCCAAATGCATTTTGTTAAAAGACAAAGTTGTTATAATCTTAAGGGGACAGAGATGTTTGTAAAACCACAATTCAGAACTAGTTTGAAGGGACGTTCTACCTCAATCCAGGGAATTAGATTATGGAATGGCTTGGAGAATGTAGTTAAAAATGCCAAGTCAATGTTTACATTTAAGAAAATGATCAAAACGAATGTGTTAAAAAAATATATGAAATAGCGTAATGTGTATTGTATTAGTTAGAAAATTAGAAAGAGTTAGTCATTTTGTACTGTTGGTTGAAGATTATTATTGTTTAATCTGATTGTTGGAAAAAAGGGGCAGATATAATAAGATTTATTCTTCTTTCTGCTACCTTTCATTTTTTTATATTTTGTACATTATCATTTATGGGATTGTCTTGTATTGTGTTTCTTTTGTAAAAAAAATGAACAAATTGAATAAACATAAACTTCCTTCTCCCTTTTTCTGTTTTGCGCCCTGGATATTTTTCTTTTCTGCCGCTCCAGTGCACGAGTGAAAAAATAAATAAATATGTAACCCTGTTCACGTTTACCCTATGAACAATGCCCAGTTTCTCTGACCTACACTCTATGAAATACTTCACAATATGAAATAAGTGTGTTAATTGGTGACAGTCTATGCTGTAACCAAGAGTGTGTAACTGAGCCCAATATCAAGGCTAGATAAATACAGCTAAAATCTAAATGCCATGCAAATTTAACATTATACTAAATAAGGAAGGAAAAATAGTAAGGTTGAAAAAACATACCAGTTTAATAAACCGTACTGGTCAGTAATACTCCAAGGGCAATGCACATTAACAGAGCACACTTACTTTAAACATTTAGTATACTTAGTGCAACCAAACTGTCTCAGAACTGTACAAAACAACCCCTCAAACAGAATCAGAGTCAGAGTCAGAGAGTCTTTATTGTCATTTGCACCGCATGTGGTACATGTGATGAAAACGAGATTATGTACACGGGGTCCCAGTTACATCCAACAACAAATGCAAGAGAAAAACAGTAATAACATCTAGAATTAACTAAGAAAAACATCAACTAGTAATACACTAAGCCTAATATAGTGGAAATAAACAGCAGCACGAACATGAGTTTGTATGAGCAGATGGTCACAGATGAACACAGATGAACACAGCAACAAGAAAACAGATCAGCATCAGCATGATGTGATATTTTGCAGTGTTTATTTTATTTTATTTATTCATGAGTCTAACAGCCTCAGGGTAGAAGCTGTTCCTCAGTCTAGTGGTTCTACACTTGATGCTCCTCAACCTCCGTCCTGAGGGGAGTGGGGCAAAGAGTGAGTGTGCTGGATGAGTGAGGTCTTTCATGATGCAGGTGGCTCTTTTCCTGCATCTGGAGGTGTAAATGTCTGTGATGGTGGGGAGACTGACTCCAACAACTTCTGTGCAGCCTTCACCACTCTCTGTAGAGCTTTCCTCTCTTCAACTGTGCAGCCTCCATGCCACACGTTGATGCTGGAGCACAGGACGCTCTCCACTGCACACCTGTAGAAGGAGGTGAGGACTGGGCTGCTCAGACGTCTCAGCCGTCTGAGGAAGTAGAGTCTCTGATGACCTTTCTTGATCAGGCTGGTGGTGTTGTTGCTCCAGCTGAGGTTATCATTCATGTGTACACCCAAGTATTTGTAGCTGGAGACCACTTCCACTGCAGATCCACCTATTTTCAGTGGGGCATGGGTGTGTTTGTTCCTTCTGAAGTCCACAATCATCTCCTTTGTCTTCTTCACATTCATGTGAAGGTTATTCTCTTTGCACCAGCTCTCCAGGTGTTCCACCTCCTGTCTGTAGCTGGACTCATCATTGTTTGTGATGCATCCCACCACCGCTGTATCATCTGCAAACATATAACAACAAAAAATCAGCAAACAAGGCTGAATGAATTAACCACACTTTTCAGTCTCTTGACTTAGCAAAGCAGTCAGTTAGCTTTAAAACGTTGCAGGCCTGAAGGGACTCAGTGAGCTATCGTCCTCAGAATAGCAGTTCCAGAGATGGTGGCTCCCAGAACAACAGCGAGGAATGGGTTACTCACCCCACCATGGATTACCAGTTTGGAACGAACGGCAATGAAACTGCTCTAACTTCAGTCCAACACTGTTTACGAGCGTGGTTTGGGTCCGTAGCTCACATCCAAGCAATACGCTGAGTGTGGTCCGGTTCAGTGGCTCCAGAAAACAGACAAAAACGTCCAGGGAAATGTTTTGTAGCTTCAATGTTAGCTAAAACGAAAAGTCCCAGCGGTATTGATCCAAACTTGTTCATCAACGGCTGCTGGCCAACCTCTCACACCTCCAGCCAAGCTTTTTTATCCCCCAGACCATACAGCCAATCAAATTGCTTAAACTTGATTTTGCCCCTGACAGACCAGCAGGGTAGCAACAAGTGAAACGATGCATTTACTGGCAGTGGTAAATAACAGTTACTAACAAAAACGCTACATTTACTGGGTGTTTTAAGCCAATTGAAAATACTTGTACATACTATAATGTTAAGGACTTTTACAGTGTGTAAAACCTCCAATATGTGAGTGCAAAACATTAGCCAGATTAAGTAAAAGGCGATTATTACTGTTTAAAGTAAAAAGGCCTACAATGCATTGCATGTAAGAACATGTTTAAGGTGTGTAGGAAAAAAGAGTTATACTGTATATATATAACCCAAGGGGTTACATCCTCCCCCTTCTAAAAGTCCAGATGCCCTCATCGGACTATCTACGCAGAACAATTCAATTTACCCTTGTTGGCTAAATTACTTGTCATAAAAACCCCAAGCTAAACTAGAGGAGGCACACACTGGACCACAGGGGCATGGCTCCTTCTTCCAATGGTGATTCTTACTCCACGGTGTACTATCACTAATGGCTCGTCGAAAGAATGTCCAGGCCTGTCATAACTGAGCCGAATGACTGGCTTAATCTCTCGTCGTGAATGATGATTATTAAGGGGCTCTGCAATGCTTTCAGACTGACTAGCCAATAGGGTCGCTTCCCCAGCCAGACCTGTGGCCCCCACCGGGTCGTCAGGTAGCTGCCTAACCTCTGGTCCCTTCTCAGCCTCTGAGGCTGTGACTGCACTCATAGGTTCTGTCGGACAAGCACTATTTGAAGGTGTGAGGTCTGTAGTGACATGAGACTCCGGTCGGTTGACATGGTCTGCCAGGAGATCTAGTGCTTGGGAAACCGACTCTCTTTGAGCAGTTGATAGGTACCACAGATCGTCTTCCTCCACATCAGACAGAAACTCCTTGTCAGTTCCGTGCATTGCACTGTCATCATGCATGTTTGTCTGGATCTTTGTTGAGGACCTTGTTTCTGATCGGTGGTATTCTGGTTTCTCTTCATGATCAACAGGAAACCGAACCAGGTGTCCAATAGGTAGGAGATGATCACGATGCAGAGTTTTGACAATGACTCTACCTTTTTCTGACTTTATCTTGTAAACCGGCAGGTTTGGCAGTTTTTCCACCACTATATAAGGGCTTGAGTTCCACTTATCTCCCAGTTTATTCTTGCCTGGTACACCTGTCATTCGAATGAGTACTCTGTCTCCCAGTTCTAGAACTTGATTTCTTACTCTAGTGTCATAGTATATTTTGTTGCGCTGGTGGCTCTTGTCTGCAACTTCTTGTGCCAATTGGTAAGCCTGTTGCAACTCTGCTTTCAGCTTTTCAACATACTGAAGGTAACTTTGGTGATCTTGGCCATCTGGAGATGTCCCAAAACATAGGTCAACTGGCAGACGTGCCTCACGACCAAACATGAGGTAGTATGGTGAACAGCTGGTAGAGTCATTTTTCGTACAATTGTAAGCGTGAACCAGCAAACTGATATGTTGACTCCACCTTTGTTTTTGAGAGGGATTGAGCGTGCCCAGCATAGATAGGAGGGTGCGGTTAAAACGTTCCGGTTGTGGGTCACCCTGGGGGTGATAAGGAGTCGTCCTAGACTTCTTTATGCCCAACATTTGCAGCAGCTCTTTGATTAATTGGCTCTCAAAATCACGCCCCTGATCAGAGTGAATCCTCGCAGGCAGTCCGTAGTGAATAAAGAACTTGTCAACCAAAATCTTGGCAACGGTTGAGGCTTTTTGATCTTTGCTGCAAAGGTGGGCACCGCTAATTAAAAAATTAGTTCCACAATTTCTAAAACGCTTATTAATTTTTTTAGGTCCACAATTTCAAAAGCACAAATGTCTTAAGAAAATTAGTGGAAGCTAATCTAATCCGCTATTTATATATTTCTATATTATATATAAATATATATATATATATATATTATATATAAATATATATATATATATATATTATATATATATATATATATATATATATATATATATATATATATATATATATATATATATATTATATATATATATATATATTATATATATATATATTTATATATAGCCGGCAGCGTTATGCAATATTTGCACTACACTGCCAACTGAAAAGTAACAAAAATGATCCTAAAAGGATGAAATTACAAAAATCAAAGGATTTATTTAATACTTTACGTACATATATTCTATTCGGCCACGAAATTAACAAAAAATAGAATGATCTTTTAATCCCTAAAACCACTTTTAAATCTCAAATACACGGGTGTGTCGCCACCGCATTTATACATAAAAGTAACCCAAATACATAAAACTAACGACTCACCGTCGAATGGTCGACACAAAACACACAATAAAATCCTCCGGCCACGTTAATTTGGCTTGAAACAGCGGGGTTCTCTGCGGATTTATCCATTAGTAACCCAGCACAACCAACCAGCTGGACACAGAGTTAGCGTCTATAGGTAGTCAACAGATTTAATGAAAAGTAACTAAAATACATAAAAATAACGACTCACCGTCGAATGGTCGACACAAAACACACAATAAAATCCTCCGGCCACGTTAATTTGGCTTGAAACAGCGGGGTTCTCTGCGGATTTATCCATTAGTAACCCAGCAACCAACCAGCTAGCCACAGAGTTAGCGTCTATAGGTAGTCAACAGATTTAATGAAAAGTAACTAAAATACATAAAAATAACGACTCACCGTCGAATGGTCGACACAAAACACTCAATAAAATCCTCCGGCCACGTTAATTTGGCTTGAAACAGCGGGGTTCTCTGCGGATTTATCCAAGTACCCAGCAGCACAAACAGCTAGCCACAGAAGCCCCTGAGTTCACCTCTGACCCGGAAGATGTCAAGATGGAATAGTCCATTTTTAGTAGGGGGATAAAGAAATCGACCGTTTTTTTATTGCGTATTTAATGATCGTTTTCATCGTAACTATAATTATTTTTATGTTAAATGTACATTAACAAGCAGGATCAATGTTAGGGATTAGGTGACTGGCCGGGGCGCGGCGGGCCGGGGCCCCATGCTGA
>JBBPBX010009926.1:0-32642 GCA_038048925.1 Garcialebias charrua
TGACGTCAACAAATCAATCACAGCATATGTAGTTCATTCTCCAAGCATAAATGGCGAATGTAGTTTTTCTTACCTTCGACCAATGTAGTACCGGAAATGACGACAAAGTGGGCTGGTCGCAACGGCGTGCGACGTGATTGACAGCTCACAACAGCGAATCAGCGTTCGCCACAAGAGTGATTGACAGCACACAACAGCGAATCAGCGTTCGCTACAAGAGTGATTCACAGCACTCGTATCATCCAATCACAGCTCATAAACGGACATGAGACACGTCTTCTTAACGTTAGCTTAGCACAACAGAATACAACTTCATAGACTCTTAAAAACAACTCAAACGCTACAATTTAACTTCCCAAAATGCTGAAACATGCGGCGCACATCTAGACAGGCCAACTTAGTTACGCTCAGTAACCCAGCACTGCAGCTGTTGAACAACACGGACTCTCACGGAGTCACTCCAGGTCGGTTCCGGTCCACGTTAGAGGAGCAGAAAACTCGGGTCAGAACCCATTAACCGACACGTTCTAACAGTATATGCTGCTTCGACCTTCTTTAAAATGTAAAAATACCACAACAGCAATCTTGTAGATGTTAAATTAGCTTCCAGGGCAGGCAGTTTGACTCGGCGATCAAACAACAAAGTTCTGTACCGGAGTGTGTGCTTGAACTGGGTCGAAGCCGAACCAGAACTCCCACAGACCACGGCTGACAAAAACTTCACCTGAATGCTTCCAACAGCGCTTGCAGTGTTGAAACGAATAACAATCCCTCAGCCTCAAATGATAAAAACACGCAGAATCTGCCTGCTTTGAACACTTCCAGCCAAAATTATTATCCTCAGAGTTTAAAACTTGGATCCTTTTATGCAAACATGACGTTACAGTTCATGACTGAGACCACAGATTTATCAATAAACTTTTAGAAGCCGATACGAGGCCACCAGATGTAAAGGGGTTAAAGGGGGGGTCAGTTTAATACTGACCTCCTTTTTACCTTAATTAATTTACTTATTCAGATTGAATAGTAAATTCACGGATTCTCTTCTTTTTCAGTTTATTCAATATTTCTGTGATCTTTATGATGGATAAATAAACAGAGCCATTAAGTGACAAAGACGTTAACTTAGTTTGATATGTCAAAGAGACACTATCATTTATTTAGAATAAATCAACTAAATTAACACCATTACACTTGATTGACATGATTTCACTTTCTTTCAATTTAAAACGTCAGCACACTTAAATTCAACACAACAGACATAAATATTGGATGTTAACATATTTAGTCTGTGGGCTCTTTTAGCTTAAAAATATAGTTTCCAGCTTAGATAGAGAGGGGAAAGAGTAGGAGGAATAAGAGGTTGGAGAGATTAAGTTATTTATCTCGAGTGTAACCAGAGATGACACATTCCATCCGACTTCGGCTAAATCCCAGGTACGTTTGTAAACCGCTCTTTACCTTTTGACGATGCGTCTGATAAAGATATTGCCAGCCTCCCAGGTGCACGGAGTCCTTCCGGCCCTCGTACGTCTGAACTGGTCGTTTACTTCCAACGTCTCCTCGGATCCGCGTCAGCCGTCAGAAACATGTGGCAGCTTCTGGCTGACTTCAAGACGAGATGTTTCTCAAAGGAAGTTCATTAAGAACTTTGGAGCTTTTGCTCGGGGAACTGGATGGAGACGTCCATCAGTTCTAGCTGACAAGTTAGTCTTTGGCTCTTGACCAAGCTTGACCAGCTGCAAGGCAGAGAGCTTTCAGGTCTCCGTCCATTCAAACTCTTTGTCCATTCAAAGACTGAAGCGTTTCCGCACAGTTAGAACTTAAAAGCAGGAACACAGAGAGGAGTTCACTTGCTTTATCAAACCCAAGGTTACAAGCCAGCAGCAGAGAGAAATGTTTAGGAAAAAAGACAGATAACGCTGGAGCCCTGCTCATCAGACTGTCTCTGAGTTTCTAAACAAAACCGTCCGGTCTCTGTGACCCGAAGGCTTCACCTTTAAACACAGCAGTGAAGACAGTAATTAACACATTTCAGAATAACACAGCATAAAAGCACATATCATGAAAATGAGAAAAGTTATTCTTGATTACATTAGAATAAAATCAAGATATAGAAATAGTCTCTTTTAGTGACTATATGTCCTCAGATTATAACTAATGGAATAATTGTGTTAAATGTCCTGCTTTACTGAGAGGTCAGTAAAGGTCATCACTGGACAGTTCAAAAGTACACAGGTGTCTTAAAAGTGGACAAGGTCATGTCCACTACACATATTCAATAAATAGTTTCTGGGAGTTACAATACATTTTGCTAACAGATAGGATTTACTCTAATGGTTATCGCAAAAGTTTTAAATAAAACTTAGAATGAGCTGTTTGTGCTCAGAGTAGGCTTTGAGGATGACTCCAGTGCTTAATTTTGGTCAGATCCTGCCGGAACAGGATCTGGGAACTCTTATTTTGACAGGGTGCATTCCGGTAACTGCTTGGATCTGGTAACTCTCAGGCTTACTAATAATAAAGTTGTGAACAAATAAAACTTATATTGGATATGTAAACTGAAAATAATTACATAAACACTCATTTTAAACACAACAGCCACTAACAATCATACGATTTGCTCCTTCAAGTAGAATTTTTGTGTCTACCCCTAAAAAAATCTCCTCCCCTGAAAGAACAGTGGGAGTGAGTGCCAAGCTAACCAGGCAGTTGTATGTGGGTTAGGGTTAGACGGAGAAGGCGCCTGGAGTTTTCACACGTGGAGTCAGACACATGAGAAGACATTGCAAGGAACAGAGACTGGAACAGTCACAGAGAGACAACAAATAGATAAACGAGGAATAATGTCTCAGCTCAGCTTTAAAACCCAGAAGTTCATCAGCACTCATGGAAACCAGCTGAGCACAAACTTTCAGAGAAGACAACCCCAGTCAGCAGGAAAGACGCTCTTACCTGCTCATCCTTTAAAAAAATAACATAAATTTCTAACAATACCCTTTATTTAGAAGTCGAAAATGAGAGGGAGTGCAGAATGAATGAACACATCTGGACTCTACCACTTCCAATCCACCAGAAATCCCCCTTATGACGAGCACTGAAAATCTGACGTACTGTGAACTCTGGATAAAAGATGCAGTTTGTTAGTGAAAATGTGAATACAGGTAGGCAAGACCATAAAAGACAAACGTTGAACTTTCGTTCAGACCTTTTACGAGGAGGAAATTTTAGTAACTGGACCTCACTGAGTTTTAATTGAATACCCCGTTGTAGAGGATATGGCCTGAAGCACAAACAAGAAGATATTGCTAGAAACAGAGACTGGAACATTCATCGTGAGGCGACTAATGAACCAACGAGGAATAATGTCTCAGCTCAGTCTTAAATACCCACATCAAAGAAAACAGCTGATTGAAAACTTTTAGACAGCACAGCCCATCAGGGAAGATCCCCTCGCCGACTCATTCTGAAAAAAAAAAGTGTAAAGGACAAGAGAAAATGCATAATCCTAACACTGGTTATCAAAGTTCATGCACAATAATCCAGGTAGAAAATCCAACAAAATTCAGTCCGGTCATCCGTACAGTTTCTTTTGTTGTTGAGATGTTTCATCCTTCATCCAAAGGACTTAATCAGTCGGAGGAGCCACAATAAACTGAGTCCCGCAAGAAGCACACATAGTGGACTAACTAGTTTGCTGGTGATAAGATGGTTTCTGGGGCCTGCCCTTTCCCCTGTTGACTCCTTTGAGGCAGCCATGACCAAAGTGGTTCAAAACATCAAAGTGCATGCGCAATAATCAGGTAGAAAATCCAACAAAATTCAGTCAGGTCATCTGCACGGTTTCTTTCTTATGTCGAGACGTTTCGTGCTTCATCCAAAGGACTTCATGAGTTTGAGGAGCCACATCAAACTGAGTCCCATAAGCAGCACACTAAAGTGTACCAACCAGTTTGCTGGTGATGAGATGCAGTGGCGGCTCCTGAAATGTCCATTTCTCAAAAATGAAACAAAAAAAAAATTCCAAGTTCAAATAGTGTTTTTTTTAAATCAAATGCAGATTAATACAAGGTCAACAGAACGATTAAATGCTCAGGATGAGAAGAACTAATTTGACTCACTAAAACAACAAAGAACAAACAAAAAATATATAAAAAATAAATTATATATAAATTATAGTAATACAAGTTCATAATATAAATAGAAACAAGCTTTTTTTTGTTTGAGTATCAGTTCTCTTAAATATTCTTAATTTTAAAGGTCATAATGCACCTTAGCATTTCCCCATAGAAATGTACCTTAAATGTTTCAATGTTAATAGGGTATGGCCTGCTTGTCCAGAACAATGAATAACTTGTGGTTGGTGCTCCTCCTCTGTCCCAACAGCAAGTAGGTTGTGTAGTGAAGTTGATGGCATCAACATGGTCCTAGATCATGCTTGTTCCACTCTAAGTATGAAAAACATGAAGAAGAAGAAGAAAAAGGAAAATAAGTGAGATTAAAACATTTCTGCATATCTACGTGCAAGAGGCTTTGTTTTCATTCTCCAGATCAATACAGTGTTAATAAATAGTAAAACACCACCAGTGACATTTAGTATATAAAATTATTAATGTTTGATACTTTTTTATAAGCAAATTGAAATAAATGTAGCCATCAGAGTCCAATACAAGAACCAGGAGGCTAGCGCTAGCATGCTAACTCCACAAACAAACAAAGAAAAAAACAAACTCACCACTTCCCACTTGCAGTCAGCTGAAGTTTTTTTTTTCCACAAACAGAGCCATCTAAAAGTTGAGAGGCATATCAGTCAGGAATGGTAATATAATAATATAAGTATTAAATAAAGACTAGCATTAGCATGCTAGCTCCAGAAACACCAGTTGCCACTTTTAGAATAAACAGTCAGCTGAAGGCTTTTTCACAAACAGAGACTTCTAAAAGTTGAGATGCAAATCAGGCAGAAATGGCAAATAGGCATTAGATAAAGGGCTTTCAATTATTTAAAACCTACCTGCAGCCAGCCTGCTTGAGTGAGTCGCCCACGGCTCTGTTCCCAGACAAAAATAAATAAAGAATAAAAAAAAAATTAAAAATAAAAAAAAAACGACCGGAAGCACACGATCGGTAGGTAGTAGGTACAGCTCACGTTGGACGTGTCCAGGGCGCTGAAATCTGCGCCCAGCATCTTCCCATTGTTTTGTAACGTCGTGGAATAGCTGCGCATGCGCCATTTATAACGAGAGTCTATGGATAAGATTCATGCACCCCAAGGACCAGAAATAGGTTGCCAACCAGAAAACGTTTTTTGAAACAAATCATTACCTATAAAATATTTATCCTACACAACTAAAAACATCAGCAGCAGCAGCAGCAGCAGTAGCAGCAGCAGCAGCTTTATTTATAAAAGCGCTTTAACACAGCCGCAGCTGAAACAAAGCGCTGGACACTAGCTAAAAACAAGATAAAAGAAAGCATAAAAACAGAACCACAAAACTAACACACAGTGAATAAAAATTATATTTAAAATACAATAAAATGACAAGTTAAACAGGTAAAATCAATAAAAATGAAGTAAAATCAAGTCTCAGTTGGGTTGAAAGCCAATGAGTACAGATGAGTTTTCAAACGGGTTTTAAAAATGGACAGTGAGGGAGCCTGTCGAATTTGTAAAGGCAGAGCATTCCATAACGCAGGGCCATAACATATGTACAGTTTACATATATTTCAAAATATTTTTATTTTATAATTTCATTTATTTATTTATTTTAAGTCTTCAATGTAAAATAGTGAATAGCTCCGAAGTTCCATTGGGGCGGCGCCCTAGCGCCCCCTACTGGCTGGCCGCCCCTGATGGGATGGTTTCACACTAACAGTTTTTTTTTTTCATAGAGTTTTTGTGTTTCCAGAGCCTCATCCTCCCAGTGGTTCATTCTGTTAAAAACAGCTGAACATATATGTGCACAGGTAATGATGTGATTTCCCGTCTTTTGTGACATAGCAAAGACAGGTGGGCCAGAAATTGAGTACAATTGTATTGACCAAAGTGTAAACACTGCTAAAAATGTGATTTATATTATTGCTGCCAGCATCTAATAAACTTTAATAGACTGATTTATCTGATTACCAGCACAGATAAACAGTCAGAGCAGCTGCTGATGCTGTGCAGTTTTACAGCAGTGACTAAGAAATAAAAAGTATAAAAAGTGTCCATTTCTATTTCATTATACTTGTTCATCTTCCTCCTTTTTGTGAATAAGCAGTCAAAATACCTAAACTCTGTTGTAAATGGAAAATGTAATAGTTTCCTCCCTCTGTTTCTGTCATCTCCGACTGTTTCCCAGAGAACAGTTTAACATGTAATGACCGCACAGTCGTACACTCACACAAATGATATCTAATGCATTCAGCTCTGATAATGTGCGCCACGTTGTATTTCCATACTGCAGCCTAGTACATCACCATAACATGAAGCCATTATGGTAATGCAGCACCTGAGGGAATGGAGATGGAAAGGAGGAAGACGTTGTCATGAAGGGCTTGTCAGAAGAGGGAAAGATGGCAGAGAGGAAGAGACAGACTGGGCCCACGGATTAGTGAAGGGTTAGTGGGTGGTGAAAAAAGTATGCTATGACTGACCCATGTGGTGTTCTGATTGGATTTGTGGGTTGATAAAGTATGTTTGCTCAGAGCCAAATAACAAATTTAATATTGGGCATTTGAAATTCAATATGGGAACAACTTGGAAGGAGAGTAGATTGTCCAAGTTGTTTATACAGCCGAAGGAATGTATTTAAGGTGGCACAGTGGGGCAGTAGAGCTACCACGAGAAGGTTGCTGGTTCAAATATGGCCCGGGACCTTTCTGGGTGGAGTTAGCATGTTCTCTCCGTGCATGCGTGGATTTCCTCCCACAGACCACAAACATGCATGTTAGGCTGATTGATAACTTTAAATTGTCCCTAGGTGTGAGTGAGAGAATGAATGATTGTTTGTCTAAATGGTAGTCCCCGACTTACGAGCAAGTTCCGTTCCTGCGAGTTGCAAAAACACAAAAAAGTGCTGTATTTTTTACAAATTTACTGCTCGTTCGCCAGCTCGTAAGTCCGGACGCTCGTAGGTCAGAGCGCTCGTAAGACGGGGACTACCTGTAATTTGTTTCTATGTGTCCCTGTGATGGACTGGAGACCTGTCCAGGGTGTCCCCCGCCTCTCGCAGTGACTGCTGGATATGGGCACCAGTGACCCCTGCAACTTTTGCCTCTTCAGTTTTTTCAACTCTCCTCTTTATATTTCCACTGTTGCATCCTTCAGCCATCAAAAAAGGCATTTGTGTTTGCTGTACATGGGACAGGGATGATATTACTTTGTACGAGGCAGTGCTATGCGCAGTTTTTTCAGGTTGGTTCTAAACATAATTTGTAAAAGGCTGATGTCTGTTTAAAACAAGACTGTGTAATTTTTGTGACTATGGTCTGGATGATACTGCACAGTGGCTCGGATGGTAGAGCTGTTGCCTCTCAGCGAGAGAAAGTTGCCGGTTCAAGTCCCGGCCTGGGACATTTCTGGGTGGAGTTTGCATGTTCTCTCTGTGCAAGCATACGTTTTCTCCAAGTACGGTACTCCAGTTTCCTCCCACAGACCAGAAACATTCATGTTAGGCTGATTGATAACTCTAAATTGTCTCTAGGTGTGAGTGAGAGAGTGAATGAATGTGTCCCTGTGATGGACTGGAGACCTATGCAGGGTGTCCCCCACCTCTTGCACAGTGACTGCTGGATATGGACACCAGTGACCCCCACAACCCAAAAAGGAAGAAGCGGGTAACGATAATGGATGGATGGATGGATGGATGGATGGATGGATGGAGACGGACGGACGGGCGGACGGACGGGCGGATGGATGGAGGAGGGATGGATGGATGGATAAAAATCAATCTCAAGATTCCACTTTTAATCCTGTCATGACTGCTCCAGCAATGTGACAACAATGTTACAAAAACAGTTGTAGATTGAAGAATCATGCTTCTTGAGAAGATAGTTTTATCATTCTAATCATAACAACAACATGCAATAAAATAAACTTCAAGGTTTAATAACCCCTTTTTATAAACAGTTTCCAGCATTTTGGCCTTTAAAAACAGACGTTTACAATACTTTAGGCAAAAAGCAATTTCTCACTTCCATTGCAGCATCACTCTGCACAATGCACTCCTAATTCTCTCCATCTTTCTCCCTCCACAGACCATCATCTCATCCTCACCTTTACCCTCACCCTCTTTTTCAGTTTCTGTTTCTCTTCTCCATCAGTCAATAACACACCAGCCGTTTTCGCATTGGCCAGCCCTCAGTGGCCCGGGGCTCCCCTGGGTGTCTCTGGGCCACCCGCGTTCATTACGCATTTGCCGCAAAGCCGCCTTGAAGTGGGTGGGCAGTTCTCTGGAAGTGGGTGGGGTGGTCTCTTCACGTGGGTGGAGTGTTCGTGTTTTAAGAGAGGAGACTCGGCAAAAAAAAAATTGTTAGCTGGATATATATATATTAGTGTTTCTGCGTTTAATTTTTGTTAATAACTGATCACAAATCAGCTTATGTTACAACGTAAATAACACGAAGCGCACACCCATTTCCGCCTTTCAGCGCGACCTGAATGTCATTAAACAATAACTAATATTGTCTAACTGTTGCGCGCAGCCAGGGTTTTAAAATATAACGAATAATCTCTAACTTTTACGTGCAGCTAAAATGTCAGGAGGAGTGATTGCTATATGAGCAAGTTGGACACCTGAAATTTCAGGTGTCCAACTTGCTCATATAGCAATCACTCCTCCTGACATTTTAGCTGCACGTAAAAGTTAGAGATTATTCGTTATATTTTAAAACCCTGGCTGCGCGCAACAGTTAGACAATATTAGTTATTGTTTAATGCTGTTTAATGACATTCAGGTCGCGCTGAAAGGCGGAAATGGGTGTGCGCTTCGTGTTATTTACGTTGTAACATAAGCTGATTTGTGATCAGTTATTAACAAAAATTAAACGCAGAAACACTAATTCAGCTAACAATTGTTTTAGGGGTTTCTCGTTTCTGTAGTTAAATTTGAATGAAATTCAACCCTCGCGCTGAGGTTGTTTGAATGAGTCCCGCCCCTGCTGCAAACAACGAATCAAATGAGAGCTGAAACTAGCCCTGTCGGGCTCGGCCCGATAAGAACCACGGTGAAGATGGTTCCAGAACGAGGGTGGATCCCGGGCGGAAAAGGTAAATGCGAAGACGCCGAACCCGGGTTAGAAGCTGGGAGAGCCGGGGAAGGCCGGCCAATGCGAAAACGGCTACAGTGGCAGCTTATGTAATGTGCCAAGTTCCAAACTGGAGTCAAGTCTCCTTGATCTGCAGCCTTTTCCTTCTCCTAAATGACTCACTTCTGTTATAACGCTTCAGCCCTAGAGAGAGACACAGCAGAGAGGGCAGGAGGAGGGGTGGCAGACCGAGGCCCGGCATGAGAGGAGAGGAAACGCAGGTTTAATTATTCATACCTACTGCAGCAAAAAGAGAGCCGGAGAGACGGAAGGGAGACACCGGGGGAGAGACAGAAAGAAATAAAGATAACTAGGGAGGGACTGACCCGCATGGGAAGGCATTCCTAGTGCTGAAGTGCATTCTGGGAGCTCAGGCTGTACCACCCTGGGGTGTGAAGGAACTCCTCTGCGAAAGAACTGCAAAGAGAACGTACGGGATGAAACAGGATATTCAAATATTCTTCATAAAACTAGCCTTTTCTTTTTTCCCTTCCTTCTTTCGCGCACTTTTGCTGTTACCCCATTTTATTCACTTTCCCTCGAGCCTGCCACGCCCTTTAAACTCCGAAGAGACGGTGCATTTTGTCTCCAAGAGCCACTTGGGACCACCTCTGTTAAGGTGTGTATGTACATTGCACTTACAAGGAAGGGGGGTAAGTGTGAACCAATGAACCCCAATCCTTTCCTACCCTGGAGATACTTCATCCCAGAGATGACATAACACCGTGGGGTACTGAGAGAGCGAGGGGCCTTTCTGTTCAGCTCCGGTCCTCCCCTGAGACCAACTCTCTTTCATCTCCTCGCCTCCTCAGGGTGTCAAACAACAAACCACCAAGAGAGGGAACATAAAATTATGGGAAGAACAGAGAAGTTGTGGTCTTTACTGTTACTTAAATTACTGCATCTTTAAAGAGAGAACCTTAACGTGTCTGTGATGCATTTTCTACTAGTACAAAAAGTGGAAGAGAGCATCTTAATATTCAAGAAATTTGGCACCATACACGATTTCATCTACGGTACTCTGTCACATACCTGGCATTTCTTTTTTCTTGGCAGCCAAAGTGAAACAGTAAACAGAAAGTGGAATTTTTAAAGAAATTTCATACAAACTCTGACTTCGTCTCTGCCTGACAGTAGCTATGTTTACATGCGCAACATTTTTTTGACCGGAATTGAAATTTTTTCAGAATAAATAATTCAAATATAATTTTCATGGACACAATCTGTTCATGACGAGCGTTTACATGCAGCAGGCTTTGTTCTGAATAGAAGTACTGACATGCACAGAGTGGTAAACTCTCCTTTAAAAAAAACACAGAAGAAGAAGTTCTACTTCCAGTTTACTTCCGGGCTGAACGTAAACAAACCTGAGCGCCCAAAATGGACTTGCGACAGGTTTTAATGANGCATTTGGGGTAAACATAAATGGACTGCACTTATATAGTGCCTTTCTATCTGTTCAAGATACTCAAAGTGCTTTTCAACACAATTATTTGCCATTTCATTCAGCACTCTACCAGATCTCTACAAAGAATAATCAGAGCTTTATCACATTCATACACTGATGAGACACATATAGGCTGCAATGAGGGTTTCAGTGTCTTGCCCAGGGACATTTTGTCATGTGACTGCTGGTGGAATCAACTCCCCCCCCCAACTCTTGCATTGGAGGATGACTGTTCTAACCACCCAGCCACAGGCACACCAGAGAATAAACAGATTTTTTTATTGTATGACTGCGAAGCACAGCCACCTGACTGGAGAGCTATGTGAGGACAACACCTGGTAGGAAGTTTGCACATTACAGTTGGAGTCAAACCTATTGCACAGATTTCAATGAAACTTTCAGAAAAAAATGAATTGCCTCTACAAACAATTAACGTTTTAAGTCAGACAAATGCAATACAGCTGAAACAAGCAAGATGACTTTAGACAAAACAAGCAAGGCTATAACTCATTCATCTATAACAATGCTGTGCTCAAATTGGATGTGGTAGTAGCTGAGAGTTATTCCCAACACATATTCAGAAAACTAACACAATGCACAAGAGTTACCACCATTGTGTGCGATAGAGTTATTCCCAACACATATTCAGAAAACTAACACAATGCACAAGAGTTAGCACCATTGTGTGAGATTGTACTTAATATTTTTAGGATTTACCAAAAAGGCGATAACTATTGTTTCACAACGTGAAAGGGTTTAGACGTCTGGAATGAAAGCAACGATGGGTGCCATGCACTTCTTCAAAGAATGCTAGTCCTAAAATTTCAGAGCAGTTTCAGACTTAACAAATCATTTTGCTTTGACTTAAATGCAAAAGTATATCTTAATATTATAAGCCTAAAATATCTGTTGAGTTACCGTCTTAATGTAGGTTCATGCAGTTCTTTGTCAAGACTTTAAAGTGCATCATTTTCCTCCCCATATATGTATTTCAACTCAGACCTAACCAAAGAACTCATTGTCTCCTAAATCTTTTCTTTCCACTTGATTAAATGTAAATCAGTGTTGATAATCACATTAAATATGAGCTCTGTCTGGGACTTCTGCATCGAGGGTTGGCAGACAGAACAGCCAAACTGTCAAAAGCTGATTGCCCTGATAGGAAATCAAAACCGCCCTCGTGAAAATAAAAGTTTACAGCTGGGACAGACTACACCGAGCACTTTTTAAAATAAGTGCTGTGTTTGCTTTAAGTTTGTGAGAGTCCACCCACACGTTACTGTGTCAGATCAGACCCAGCTCGTTTTTGTGTCTGCATGCTGTGGAGACCCGCCATGGCTGGCGAAGTGGCCGACCCGCAGAATCGACAGAGCCCAGACTCGACACAGCTGCGTAAATATTGAGCTGACCTGAGGCATTGCTATCGGCCATTACTGTTGCTGCCTGCTCTGACATTAGGTTGTTTGACCTGCGGCTCAATTTTCTATACTTACACCTTCATCATTCTCCCTTTTGCATTTATGTATTTTCCAGCTGCTGCAGAAGACAGTATTGGTTATTTTTTAACGATGTGTGCCTGACTGATACATTTAATCAATTTAATGAACAACACATTTTTGAATAAACTTGCATGTTGGTTAGTGAGTGGCCATTTAATCTAATTATTTTCTCTCCAGCACAGAGAGCATATCACTGCCACTGTGGTTATGACAACAAAAATGGATGTGGATGGAAGAATGTCCAAATATTCCTTTAATTAGATAAATTGCTGATTTGTTATCATAGCAGGTTATGTTTAGTGTATCTTGATGATGGCAGTACAATAGGAAGCTGAAGTGCCTCTTTCCCATGATTATTCTAAGCTGCAGTTTGAATTAAGTCAGAGTGTTTTAAGACGAGACTTTCATGAATAATTGCAGGCTTTTTCAGAAGACATCTCGGGTTTATCTTCCATAATTAGGCCAGCTGAGTGTGTTATAGGCGCACAGACACATCCAGCATTGTAACTGTTTTGGAGCACAACAGGAGAAATGCATTTATCCCCACTCAACATCCCGACAGATTTCATTTTAAGCTTGCAACTTGACCAGTTGTCTTGCTGTTTTTATGTTACACCCAGTCAGGGAGCGTCCATTAATGGTCTCTGGGTGTTAGCAGATGTATATAATAACATCCTCAACTCTGCAAAGTAATTTAAATTGTGCAAAAGGCGAAAGCAATGGCTTTTTCAGACGTTTATTACATAAAGTGAAGAGTGACAGGAAAACAACACATACAAGCCTATTTTCCTCCCCAGTCTGTCAAAGATGTGTCATGTTCTATCCTCTGCACTGTTGTCATGGCAAACGGAGACTCAAACATCTGAAGTGATGCTGTGCCTGGAATGGCATGTTATGTGCACTGAGTCAGAGTGTTGTGTAAAAATCTCTTGATAAGCCTGTTATTTTGGAGGTCTTGTACCAATTTACAACAAGATAGTTTGTGGAAAAGACACCAAGCAAACTCTGTTGCAGATGGAATCTGTTGAACAAACAGAACACACAGATGAATATGTGTAACAATGTCATACTTTAGGCAAAAAAGGGGAATAAATAAAACCAAAAATAAACACAAAAACAGATCTTTTGTATGAAAACAGCATTTTTGTATCATTCACATGAATCAATCTGAGCTTCTGTGTTGTCAGTTGTCAAAATGCTGAGAACAACCGAAGAGCCATAATAAAAAGAAACAAACACAAAACTCCTTTCCACTGTAATTGAAAAGCAGCTGCGCTCTAAGCATATGACAACATTTATCACATACGGGCATGGGAAAGAGAGTACACAATTTAAGATCTGGAAATATGATACAAATGATCTAGTTACCACAATTTAGACTTACCAATCTTAACTCTATTGTACAAAAACACACAACAGATTCCGCCATGTCAATATTTATTAAACAAAATGAAGTAAAATGTCAAAGTTGTGTATGAAAGTTCACTTTTGATGCTTTCATATGATTGAAGAGGAAAAGTCTCAGTCATGTGCTGCTGATCAAATGCACTTCAAAATTGATCGTTATTAGATGATCACCTCATTAAAAACAGCAGTTTTGGTCTGTTTGCTCTGCAGCAAACATCTTTGTGTGTGCGTGTGTGTTAACACAATGCCAAGTAGAAAAGACATCAGCAATGTCCTTAGAGAAGCAAATGCTGCTGCTCAACCATCTAGACAAGGTATTTTACAAACAAGTTTGGAGACCATCGTTCTGCAAATATCTGGGCATACAACTGGATGACAGGCTGGACTGGTCAGTGAATACAGGCTCCCAGTCTGCAGGAAGGGTCAGAGCAGGCTCTACTTCCCATGTATGTCTATGGACGTACTTTGTATATATACATATGCATATGTATATACAGGTATATGTACAAAGTACTTGTTTGCTTAGATGTACTGTATATGTATGTATGCAAAGGTTAATCATGAATGTAGTACTCCCTAGCACCATGTGCATATTGTCTTTTTCCAAATTTGTGTATTCTGCCTTTTTTAATTTCATATCTGTATAATAAAACATATGTCTGTCTGTCTGTCTGTCTGTCTGTCTGTCTGTCTGTCTGTCTGTCTGTCTGTCTGTCTGTCTGTCTGTCTGTCTGTCTGTCTGTCTGTCTGTCTGTCTGTCTGTCTGTCTGTCTGTCTGTCTGTCTGTCTGTCTGTCTGTCTGTCTGTCTGTCTGTCTGTCTGTCTGTCTGTCTGTCTGTCTGTCTGTCTGTCTGTCTGTCTGTCTGTCTGTCTGTCTGTCTGTCTGTCTGTCTGTCTCTGACTCTGCAGGCCTCAGTCAGCAGGGTAAAAGTCAGAGTACATTGAGAAAAAGACTGAACATTTTACTTGTTTGAAAATGGTTGCCAGGAAAAAAGTTGGGGTTTTATTTATGTATTTATTTTTTCATTTGTGTATATAAAAAAAGATGGTAGCACAACAGGTTTGTAAAGTTGCATTTGAGTGAGCCACTGAAACACTTCATATCACCTTTCAAGCAAGACTGGTGATCTGAGTTTGTTTTGCAACCAGGGAACCTTGCAGTCATTGAACTGACCATGAACTCCTCTGTCAACCATCATATTCTAGACTCAAATATGAGACAACCTGTCCACCAAAGCTTGGAGCAAACTGGGTCTTGATGCAACAGATCAATTATCACAAACTACTGTATTCAGCAAATTTACAACAGAATGAAAAAATAAAATAATCTATGTATTGCAAGGACAAAATAATATTTTTCATTTATGTGCATGTGAAGTGTCTGATGAAAAGTTTCTGCTCTTGTCTGTGTCATGAGTTTGTCAGACAGTTGAAGCTTCCAGGTCAGACAGCTCAAAGAGAGCTTTCCTGTAGTTTTCCATGAGGTACACATGAGACCAATTTTGTGAGTTGGTCTCCTGTAATCGTGACAAGAAGTGTAATCAGTGTTTTATAAATGTGAAGGAGTCTGAGACTTCCTTAACTCACTCGGGGGCTGACTCTTTCATGTCGGTATTTGGACTGAGTTCCTTTGCAAAGATCAAATAAAACTTAAAGACAACTATTGTTTTCTCACCTCCTCATTTAACAGTCTGATTAGAATAATCTCTATCACATTATGTAGGGTTTTCAGCTCCTTGCAGCTTCCTGAGTTCCAGGGTGGCACCAGTGAGCGACAGCTGGAAATCATCTCACTAATGAACACCAGGGGTATAAGAGTCTGTAGAAGAGCTCCCTGTCCTGCTGGAGCATTACATGACAACCGATATCTGTGCTTTCAGCCTTCTAGTATTATTATAACCAAAAGAGTACTTACCTTGAGTTCTGCTCGTGTTCTTTCAGAGTTTACTTCCTGAGTCTGCACTCCGGCACCACTCTCCAACCAACCTGAGTCCTTTATGCCAGTACCTATCTGTGGATCTTACATCGACTCCTTTACAGCTGCTCCTCCACCGTCCAACCACTTGTCACCTGCTCACACCTCTAATCTGCTGCGCTCCTCAGCCTGGACCGATCCTCTTTGGAAATCTTCTGCCCTCCTCTCAACGCCTCTGCATGCTCACCTTCCTGCAAGGAACAAACTTTCAATATATTTACCATCGCCTCTCCTCAGAGAAACTGACCCTTCTCCTCCATTCCCAGGCTTCCCAGATCCCTGTTGTGTACATAGTATTTTTTTTTCACTGTAAATAAATCACTTTTCTTTACTTAGGAGTTTCAGTCCTGTTTTCCCTCAGTCCATATTCATATTATTTTACTGCTGCTGTTTTTCTTTTACATTTTAAAACTTTTGTTGGATGTACAAAGTAATTGGGATCACATAATTTAATTCCACCACATGTACCACATACGGTGGAATGACAAATAAAGAACCTTGAATCCAGTGGTGGGCAACGCTAATCCAAAAATTAGTTCCGCTATTTCTAAAGCACTAATTAATTTATTTAGGTCCGCAATTTCAAAAGCACTAATGTCTTATGAAAATTAGGGGAAGCTAATTCTAATCCGCTAATTAAATTCAACAATTGGTAGCAGCAAGTTATGCAATATTTGCACTACACTGCCAACTAGCGGTGCATGAACTGTTATACAGTAAGTTGTTTGAGTTTCAGAGTATTTAGTTTGGTTCTCTTCAACAGGTTTGACAAGGACAAAATGTACCCATTCCAAAGTCTGTTAGCTAAACTGCAGACATATTTGGCTGTTTTTTTTTTCTTCTTTTGTTACTTTTAGTACCACTAGATCGCATGTGTCAAACTCAAGGCCCGTGGGCCAAATCCGGCCTACCATAACCGTTTCTGTGGCTCTCTACACCCTAGAACTTCAAGATAACAGTTGTAAGCATGTTGTTCTCAGGTGATGGGTCCCCATCCCTACACTCCCTGGTCTCTCTGTTAATTGTCTTGCTTATCTCCTCCATTTTGTTGTCCAGGTGTTTGTGATTGTCATGCTGTGTGTTCATGTACCTGTATATAAAGTCAGGGATTTTTTAATTGATAAAGCTCTGTATATGTTGTATAACACAATCATTGTTCCACATTTAATCTATTGTATTGAGGTTTGGGGAAAAGCGTGCAAAACAATTACAAAGCCTGTTTTTATTTTACAAAAGAGAGCTGTAAGAGTAATCACCAGAAAACATTTCAGTCACCCATCAAACACCTTGTTTCTTCAGCTAAATTTATTGAAATTCCAGGAATTGGTAGAATATAGTATTTTATCAGTTATGTATAGGGCTCATAATAACACATTACCTTTAAATATCCAAAGAAATTTAGACAAAGTTATTACAATCTTAAAGGGACAGATATTCATCAAACCACAATTCAGAACCAGCTTAAAGGGACGGTCTACCTCAATTCAGGGAGTTGGATTGTGGAATGTTCTGGAGAGTGATGTTAAAAATGCAAAATCAATTCATTCATTCATTCAACCTTTATTTATACAGGCTAGCCTCGTTGAGTCACGGGGACTCATTTACAAGAGGGACCTGTCTCACTCACACCAAACAACCATCCACTCTCACACCTAGGGTCAATTTAGAGTCACCAATCAGCCTAACAAGCATGTTTTTTGGTCTGTGGGAGGAAACCGGAGTACCCGGAGGAAACCCACGCATGCACGGGGAGAACATGCAAACTCCACCCAGAAAGGCCCCGGACCGGGATTTGAACCGGCAACCTTCTCGCTGAGAGGCAGCAGCTCTACCAGTTGTGCCAACGTGCTGCCCAATGTATACATTTAAGAAAAAGGTCTTAAAGGACTTGCTCAAAAACTATATATGATGAAGCTTAGTGTGTTTGTGTATTACAGTTAGAAAAATTAAGTAGAGTTATTCATTTTGTGATGTAGTTTGAAGGTTATCATTGGTTGAACAAACTGTGAAATAAATAAGGGGCAGATATAATAAGATTTCATCTTCTTTCTGCTCCTTTCATTTTATCCTACTTGTATTCTTGTATCTGATGAAACTGTTTTGTATTGTTCTTTTAAAATGAATGAATAAACATCAAATCAAATCAAATCAACGGCCCAGTCAGAGTCCAGAACCTGAACCTGAAACCTTCAGAGAGCTGAGCAGAAACCTCAAAGAACTGAAGCAACAATGGAAAGTGGGTCAGAACTCCTCCAGAACCAGGAGAGAGACTGATGAAGTCCTGCAGAGAACCACAGAGGATTCTGCTGCTGAAGGAGGTTCTGTTGGGTCAGAGGCACAAGCTGAGGTTAAATTTTAATGATTTTAGAACTTGTTAAAGATCAGCCATCCAGCTAACTGTCTATCCATCCATCCATTCAGCTAAAAGTCTATTCATCCTTGTATCTGATGAAACTGTTTTGTATTGTTCTTTTAAAATGAATGAATGAACATCAAATCAAAAATAAGTCTGTATCTCTGTGTTTATCATTGTCCTGGCATTGTCTCCTCCTGTTGCCTCTGTCTCCTGAGTTCCTTGTGATTCCCTGAGTATGTAAGTTTGCTGCCTTGCGGACGCCATTTTGAAGAGTCCTAATGGTGAACTACTTTTTTAAATCCAGCAGATTTGACCATTTCGTGAAACTCTCAAGCTCAGAAAAACTTGTGCTATAACGTCAGCTATGAAATATATTTTTTCTCAGCAAAGAAATAATTGTTTTACCGTGTTTTGTTGTAAAATCCTGGCTTCTTTGGCCGTCGCGGACGCCATTTTGAAGAGTGCTAATGTGGCGAAAATTCTATTTTTAAATCCAGACGCGTCGCGTAGGCCCTGAGAAACATCCATAAGTTCACCCTCCATGTTAAAAAGTCTTCGTCTGACTCTTCGAAAACAAGCAATAAGGCTCCAGAGTAACACACTGGCTGCTAACTGCTAGAGAGAGAGCACACACCAAGAGACTGAGGGGGACGCTTTTTTGTGACGGACCACATCCGGCGCTGCTCGTAAATACGTTATTTCGTTTTTACTGATAGATAAATAGTTATTAGCGGTACTGCATTTTAAATAAAAATAGCATAAATCCGCTTATGAATTATAAAACTTAGTCAATCCGCTGTAAAGCTAACAGATTATTTAGCTACGCTAAAAGCGGATTAGCGCAATAGCGCTACCTAGCGGTCGGAGGCCCACCACTGCTTGAATCCTTAAATCCTTGAATATTCTCTGGGTTTTCACTCACGTGTAAAACCCCAGAATTAAAAGAGGGTGGACTTTTCCTCCATGTCTGTAGGGTTCATCTGAATGGCTTCAATAACCCATGAGGGTATCATTTTAAGCACTTCAAACTCTCAATGATTTTGGCAGAAAAATCCAGCTTCAATGTGTACTCAGGATAAATACTGGACATATATCAGAGACACCAGAGATCAGCTCGCCTGTTTGACAGCTGCTGAAGGTGTCAGGTAATGAAAGCCCCTGCTTTGATAAGTTAAGCTATGAAGCATCTGAAACCATAAGCAGTTAAATTAGCTTGAACATGTTTTTAATTTTCCAACAGCCCTGACTGTTAATGAGTCAAGAGCCAGTCAAACACAACCAGCTGAAGCAGTTTTATCAGATTTTCACCCTCAAACATATAAACATTTAGAAAAACACATTTGCTGTTGCCTTTCATGGAACCATTGAGAAAATATCTGGTACGAGAGTGCAATAAAGCTAAATCATTGCAAGTTTTACAGAACGCCATCTGTTTATTGCTACTGTTTTCAACTAACATTGCACAGTTCGCTGCTACTTCCACAGCATAATAAAAGTAAAATGTCAAACAAGAATGTATGCCCTTTAAAATGAATGATACTGTCACTGAACTGTAATCATTTTTCCTTCAGTTGAAGGTGAAGAAACAGAATCCAAGGGGCCATTATGACACTTATTTGGACATTCATGATTTTTGTTTGATTGTTTGTTTATCTATTGAGGTTAAGTTGGAGGCATTCAACGCTATCAGGCAAATCAAATTCACGTCAAGTAAATATGGACATTTTGAAATAAAAATGGTAATATAATTTCAAGATTCAAAATTCAAGGTTCTTTATTGTTGTTCACATCACATGTGGTACATGAGGTGGAACGAAATTGTGTACTCAGGGTCCCTGTTATTTCAGCGAAGGTGTGCTTTCCGAACTACAGGTTTGGACTTGTTTCCTACGACGTGAGCCAAGATCATCTGATTGGCTGTAGGTAGACACATAATGTGAATCCAAATATATGTGGATGTGTTTGGCTCAGAACATTGGCCCTCATGCACGAACCGTTCGTACGCACAGATTTGTTCTTAAACTGTGCGTACGAGTGATTTAGGATCATTTGTGGCATTCAACAATGTTTTCGTATCCTACGATTTTTTTCAGATACGAACAAAATTTACGAGTGGTCCGGACCTGTCGTATATTTTAGGAGCGTCAGTCTGCTGTCATCCAGACGGAATTTCTCCACTAATAACTTCATATTTCGTTATTTAGAAAATATTTAGAGTTTAAAAAAGTCACGCACCACAATTGTTTTTGACAATAGGTTCTGTTTGAAGTCGAATTATAATTTTAAATGTAATAATGACTAACGGATTAAAGTATTTAAATTAAAATCAATTTGTTATCAATGCCGTTTTCTAACACTACAATATTAATATGAAGATCTCAAACTGAAACCAACTTAAATTATGAATTAATTTAAGTTTAATTTGTCTCGGTAACGCAGACTTCGGTAACGCAGACTTTACATTGACCTCCTCCTGTTGCTGTCATAGCTGTCAGATAGCTCAATGAGTAGAACGTTGCGTCGCAGTTCTGAACTTTATGGGTTCAATTCCCACATGGGACAACGTTTTTTTTCTCCTTTTAATTCATTCCAGATTTAAAAAACACAAGAAAACTATTTACAATACAACAAGAAATGAAGCATAAAGTCTTTTTAATCTGGAATGAATAAATAATCTAAAGAAAGAAGGAAAAAAAATAGTCATACCTTGTGGGAATCGAACCCACGAGGTCTCGATAAGCGGTGCAATGCTTTACCCAGTGGGCCACCAGGACTGTATATTTTAAGGTCCACATTTATTATAAACAAACATTCTTTGGCTTTAGTTGGTCATTTACTCCCATGAGTGACGCTGCTAATAAGGACAGATTTTCTTTTCTTGACCTCAGAGAGCAGAACTTCAATCTCCGCACCGGTAGAGTTCTTCTTTTTACTTTTCGCTGTCATTTTATGAACGAACACGTTTTGCCTCTGAGGCAGGAAACGTAGCCTTATATGGTGTTTTGAGGGGTGGGAATTATGTAAATAACCTCTCCGCGTGCACGCGCAGGTGAATAGAACAGGTGGGATTCATCATAGTACGCAGCTCATTTACACACTTTTCCTGAGGATAGAAGAGTTTGTTGAATCTGACGTGGCATGTTCGTACGAACGCTTCGTACGAACAAAAGTAGGAGAAATTTAGGATAAAAATACGAACATGTTCGTGCATGAGTGATCCTAGCCTTATATTGGTTTGTTCACAGGGATGAATCGTATATTTTCCAACATAATGTTCACAGTAAAGAGATATTTCAAATCTCTGACTGTGGAGTTCTGTGGAAATTATCAAAACAATTAATATCTTACATGACTCCAAAATTTTAAAGCAACGTTTTAAACACAGAATCGTACAATTAGTTTGTACTCATAACACAAGTGGGGGATCAGTCTCAGTTAATACAATACTTTTGTTAGATGTAACTGGGACCCTGTGTACACAATTTTGTTCCACCACATGCACATGTAGTGCGTATGACAAATAAAGGAAATTTGGACTTTTTGACTTTGACGCCAAAGTTTTGCTCAGTACAGTATCTGTAAAACTGACTGAGCTAATGATTTGTTTGCTAAGATTGCTCTACTTTTGTGGTCATCTTGAATAGGCTATATGCCACGGACTTCCTTTCTAGCACTTCCGCATTCATGGGCCAGATGGCGCACTTCCGGTTCACAGCCACAGGACGGCGATCTTTACACAATCTCTGGAGGACTTGCCGACAGTCAATGATGTGTACAGAATTATTCAGACCTTGTCTAAAGCGCACATCTAAGAAAGACAAAGGATTTAAGCTTTATGTGTCCAACTACATAAATAACTATGAAGGTAAGTCTGTATTTGTTTTCAGTTCACCAAACTGCATCATGTAGGCTAACACAGCTAACATAGTTAACCCTTGCTAAATTGTTGAGTAAACGTGTTTTGTCTGTACATTTCTGATTTAACACAAATGTTAGTTTCAAACAAGGAGGCAGGAGAAGTCAGGGCTGAGTGTTTACAGTCCATGAGGAGCAGCAGAAGCCCCACTGTTTGAGTCAAAGCCACCTGACAGTTCAGTTTCAAACAAGGAGGCAGGAGATTTAGACCAGATTTAGAAACACAAGTTATTTTAATTTAATTATTTTAATTCAAGTTTGTGTACAAAACTTGAGTTGAAGTTAAATATCAGACAATATAAACTCTTTATATTCAACACATGTCTGCTATATGGTTTTGTGAATCTCACTGTTTATAGCAGCTCTTAATAAGAGATGTTTTCTTTCACTGGACAGGACACCGTAGTGATGAGGAGGGAGCCAGCTGGTCCAGCCTGGATGTTTGTGAGCCGAGATCGGATCCAAACACTCTCCACTGATGACGAAGGACATGTGATCCATGTGGATGGTTGAACAGAAGAGCTGCTTCATCACTTACCTTTGTCTGACTGATTAATGTTTTTAAATCTCCATTAGCTGTCGAGGAAGCTGTGACTTAAAGTCAGAAGCTGTAATGCTATAAACTGTTTAAATCTTGTGCCTCAAACGTTTTCTACAGTAATGTAACATCATCATCAAATTTGTTTTTAATAAACTGGCTAAAATAAACTGAACTCTAAGCCTGTCTTAAATCAACATACACATTTTTTTGGGTGATAAGAAGACAAAGTCAGAATGTTTTGAACATTTTATTTTCTTACAAGTAGTAAGTAGTGTGACTGTAGTGTCAGGGTACAGTAGTCCTGAAGTATGCAGGTAGATTTTTATGCATCTGCTCTTCAGGTATCGGGTCCTAATTGAGCCGAGTACTGTCAATAAAAAGTTGCAGTGATAATCCGCCTGACCGTGGACTGATGGACACCGTACCGGTCAGCAAGGTCCCGTTGCTTTCATCCAAGGTCAAGGTCATTTAAGAACAGGAAGAACTCAACGGGCTGCAGGATGGGTTGACGGGGTGGTGTGGATAAATAATCAATAAATAACACTGAACAACTGGTAATAACTAATAATTCAATCTCAATGTCACTACTTGTGCAATAACCTGTCACACAACCTGTGTAATGTTGATTATGTGTAGTGTATATATATATATATATATATATATATATATATATATATATATATATATATATATATATATAACTATGTGCATGTTAGCTTGTACTGTATTACTAGTTTGAAATACTTACAGTAGTTCATTCAAATTCATCCTGCTGCATCATTACTGTATATCCAACCATGTTTACTGTCTCTCTTCAGGACTTTGTGAATATTATAATTACTTTTTCACTTTGCATGCTTTTAGTATAGTTTGATTTTTAGCAAGTCAAATCTGCTCTTCTCATCCTGAGCACTTCATTGTACTGTTAACTCTGTGTTAACCTGTATATGACAAATAAACACAACTTGAACTTGATGGGGAGTTCCTCTCATCTCATTCTTGGTGAACACCGACCATGAATGGCAGAGCAGCGCAGTCATGGGTCAGAAACACATCAGGAGGTCAGATGATGCAAACCTGAAAAAACAAAAAAGTGTTCATATTTACCTACATAACGTAAAAAACCAAACAGAGAACTCTTTATGAGAGTTATGCTTTAAAATAAATAATTACATCTCAGGAAATAAAAGTTTAATTGAAGTGAAACAGTTCTGGTTTCATATTAAAGGAAACAGCAGAGAATATTTCAGAGGTGTAACAGCCCTGAAGTTACTAGGAGTTTACAAACATATTTACAGATTAGAAAACTGTTAAAATCTGAATATTATTTTAAAAGTATGTAGTTACAAACTTTTATTAAATCACTCATCATGACTCCAACATTAAATCTACAAGTGCAGGATGTGGAGTCGAGTCATATTCATGTTTCTTACTGAGCTGCAGCTGTGTTCTCCTCCTCGCTGTCCTCTTTGCTGCTTCTCCCAAAGCCCCGGTCATGGAAGGGAGAATTATTCCACTGGAACAATGCAGGTACAGCTCATTTTTAACCACTGTTTGATGCTGGCTCTTGAATATTCTGAGGTTTAAAACGCCAGCTACAACCGAGTGTTAGCTTTAAGGCTAACTCGGTTAGCCACGAACTCTGGCATTAAAATATAAAAAACTAAGCGCTCTATTGTACCTGCTATTCACTGGACACAACGGCACACAACAAATCTCTCTTGTTGTACCAGTAGCTCGCAGATAATTTACCTTTTGTGTCTTTTACATGGTCTAGTTCTAGAAGCTACCGCTAACAACAACTGCTGTCGACCAGAACCGGAAGTGTAGCGTAGAGCCCAGATTTTAACGGAAGTACGTCACCACTACCCGTGGCATATACCCTATTAAGGGCCAGTTTACACGGCGCGCATCTTGAGTGGAAACACTACTTTCTCTTTGCGTCTTTGCTTATCGCCTGCACAACGCTGCTGCCCCCCCCCTCTTTGTATCCGATACTTTCCTGATCCACCTCTCAGGGTGGAACTTTTTTGCAGACCCCCCGCTGATAATGTAAACATCTCCTGCTGATCTTTTGTGTCAACCACATGCGCGCAGCTCACACGCGCGGACAGTCTAGGGCAGGCGGACATTTCACGTGTCACGCTGCAAAATATAACAGTTTAACAATAATAAACAGTATTTATGTTGGCGTGGGAGATGTAAATTTATCTGAACTACAGTATCTATCTGGACTCGTTACATTTTTTAAACAGTGCGTAACGTGCTGTGAAAATGAAGACACCAGGTTTATTTTTTATTTATTTATTTATTCAGCACCACAAAGTTTACGTACACAAACACTGAGAATTAAACTGAACACACTATTAAAACACGTGAACCGAACTGTAACTACGTTAATGAACTGGACTCTTGCTGTGTGTTCATCTGGACCCATCAGAACCGGTCTGCCTGTTGGAACGACAGCTTCTCCACCTGGCAGAAATAAATAAATAAATAAATAAAAACTCTGTTGTTGTGTGATCAAAGTAAACACAAGCAAACATTATATTAAGAACGTTGATTTACCTGCTGTAAGTCAGCTGTTTATCACGGAGTAAAGTCCGGTTCTGGTCCACAGTCCACTCAGCGTCTGGTGTGCAGCTTGTTAGATGAAGCAGTCCCGCTTGGTGTCAAATCTGTCGACTCTTATCCAAAATCCAGCTTTAACTTGTTGTTAACTTGTTGTTAGCTCAACTTTTAGCACAAAAGAAAGTAGCAGACTGCCAGCAGAGTGAGGCAGCACGCATGCGCAGTGGGTGAAGGTTCAGCAGCACGCATGCGCAGTGGGTGAAAGGGGGGGTGCATGAGGGAGGGGGGAGATTCGAGCAGATCCGTGTCAACGCAAAACTTTTCACCTAATTAACATACCCAAAAGTTCCGTTTCCCCCCACAGTGTGCGTGTAAACAGGGCCTAAGTTGAATCAGGGCTGGAGTGGGACTCATTTTCAGCCCAGAAGTCTCATGCCTCAAACTGGCCCACTTTAGACGATGACCCATTATTATTAAAATCATGTAATTATAACCTGGCAAATTCTTTAATGTGCCCTTTTAGGGATTATTAGCCCCTAGTTCTGACAATGGCTCTTGGCTTCAACAATGAGGTAGCCATTGGCATCAGAAGCATTTGTAATGTTGGGGGAGACAAACTGGTTTGTGGGTGTATGTTGTGGGGGGTCCTCCCCCAGAAAAAACTGAATAAAGTAGATGCCATTTCCTTTATTCTGGTGTATTTTAACAGATTGTTTAATAGCTAGTTTTACATGCATAAGTAAATTATTCAATAACAATCTTAGAGTTAATGGCTCAATAAGAAGTAGCCTGACCAACAGCTCTCCTTGTGTGAATAGAGCACACTCTGCTTTTCTTACGCAGCCTAGAAACACAGTGTAGCCTAAGTTAACTTTTATGGAAAAACAAAATCACTAGCCAGTATGAAAGGTTAATATGTATCACTCCTTCTTACCAATGGCCTAGCAGAAAGCAATATGATCATAATCCATCATGTTTATTAGTAGCTTACAATACCTAAATAAATCTCCAGTAGTGGGCTAGGACTACTGCAATGTGACCCAGTTGTAGGGTCAAGAGACCAGGCGGCCCTGGTGAAGCGGTAGTGGTGTTCTGCATTTTCATGTTGTTAATAAAATGTTCTAAAAAAAACAACAACAGGGAATGCTGGCCCTGCAGCCAATGCATTAATTAGACTGGCCCACCGGGAAATGTCCTGGTCCTCCCGATTAGCCACTCAGGGCCTGGGTTGAATCCATCAGTTGTAGATATGATTGTTTTCTAAAACTTCCATCAAATTCAAATAAGTAGTAAATTATATACCGTACAAATAAACTTGCACAAACAAAACATTATTAATTTACCTTTGGCAGAGGGCAAAAACAATTTAACACATAAAACTATATCTGTTTTTTTTTTTTTGCTTTTTTTTTGGTAAAGGTCCCATTTGTTTACAGTGACATAAAATGTATATTATATAGATTATGTTTCAGCTTTGACTTCCTAGTACCGTAATATTACAGGTTTGTGTATAAATCTGACTGGAATGATTAAAAATGACTAGTCTGAAAAGTGCCAAGACTAAAGTAGATTGCTTTCTTAAAAGTTTTATTGCAGTTCGTGCCACTTCCACTTTTTATTAACCACCATCATTTTCCCATTACACAGCTTTTCTGGCAGAAATATGATGATGTCCCTGTTGAAGAACCTCATGTTGTGCCAAAAGTCCATCTGTCCCTGCTGCTGCCATTTGTTCTGACAAATAACCTCAGAATTCTATATAAAAAATGTGTAATGTGAAATGTATGGTGGTGTAAAGATTATAACCGTGTTTACATGAAACCATATGGAAGCGTATAGTCAACCATGAAAAAAATATAATTGGAGCTTATGTAGTAATCACGTGATACGTATGTAGTAATAACGTGATATTATGTAGTAAAAACGTGATACTATGTAGTAAAAATGCTAGTTTGGAGCAGTGGGTGGGCATCTCAGGATCAGCCCTAAACTGGTTCAGATACTACCTCTCTGACATATCCTTTTGTGTTTCCATCAACAATTTTACTTCTGCAGTGGCAGCTCTTAAATGGGGGGTTCCGCAGGGGTCCATCCTGGGTCCTCTCTTGTTCTCCTTATACCTGCTGCCACTCGGTGCTATTTTCCGGAAACACAATATACCCTTCCACTTCTACGCTGATGACTGTCAAATTTACTTCCCCCTAAGACAAAATGGTACAGGCTCTATTCAACCTCTGCTCGACTGCCTGGCTGACATCAGGGACTGGATGGCTTTAAATTTCTTAAGCTTCAACGATAAGAAGTCGGAAGCCATATTGTTCCTTCCCAATGACACAACCTCAAACCACTGCATTGACCTGTCTGCTCTACCCCTGTCCGAAAAACAAAAAGTCACAAATCTGGGAGTGATAATGGATCCTTCCATGAAACTCAACAGTCATGTAAACATGATCGTCAAATCCTGTTTTTTCCAGCTGAGGCGTCTGTCTAAGCTGAAGCCCATATTATCAAAAAACAACCTGGAGACAGTGATTCACGCATTCATTACATCTAGGCTGGATTACTGCAATTCCCTTCTGCTTGGCGTCAGTCAAGCCACCATTGCACGATTACAACTGGTTCAGAACGCAGCTGCCCGATTTTTAACCAGCACACGCAAAAGAGAGCACATTACACCAGTCTTGGCCTCCCTTCACTGGCTACCGGTTCATCTTCGAATCCAATTCAAAATTCTCATGTATGTCTACAAATCGCTGAACAGTCTCGCCCCCGCCTATCTCTCGGATCTGATACACCCATATGTCCCTCCACGTGCTTTGAGGTCAGAGGATCAGGTACTCTTAATAGTTCCAGAAACTCGCCTTAAGCGCAGGGGTGACAGGGCTTTCTCTGTAGCAGGCCCAAGACTCTGGAACGAGTTACCGCTGCTCATCAAACAGGCCCCCTCCCTCTCGGTTTTCAAATCCCGGTTAAAAACTCACTACTACTCCATCGCTTTCAATGCCAGCTGATTTGTATTGGATCGTTTTATTTATGATCTGCAATGTTTTTATGTTTTTCGTGTTGTACTTCATTGTCTGTGTTGCCTGTTGCGTGTTTGTTTGTCCAGCACTTTGTGTGGACTTGTTCCTGTTTAAAGTGCTTTATAAATAAAATGGTATGGTATGGTATGGTAAAATGTGATATGTATGTAGTAATATTGTGATACTATGTAGTAAAAATGTGATACTATGTAGTAATAACGTGATATGTATGTAGTAAAAACGTGATACTATGTAGTAAAAACGTGATACTATGTAGCGTGATAAGTATAGATGTAGCATGTGCGTAGCCAGTATTTTAGGAGGGGCAGTTCCTTTAAATATATAGTAGACCTGCAAATGGCCACATGCCTTGGTGGCACAATGGAAAGCGCATCTGCTCTCCAACGACCCGGGTTCGAACCTGACCTAGGTTAACTTATTTTACTTTTTATTTATTTATTGGATTAATAAATTAAAAATTTAATGTTTTTACATTAAATTTTTAATGTGGTCCCGCCTACAACTCCCGCACAACACAAGTTCTGTGTTAAGAGAGATGGAAAGAGAAGGTATGGAGACGCCGCTAATGTCGAACCGATTAACACCATAGACTTAATATGCCTGTGGTTAACACAAACTCCTTTTTTATTTTATTTATCCAATAAAAAAAAAGTAAAAGAAGTTAACCCAGGTCAGGGATGAACCCTGGTCGTTGGGGTGGAGAGCAGACGTGCTTTCCATTGTGCCACCAAGGCATGTGGTATTTTGCAGGTCTACTATATATTTAAAGGAACCGCCCCTCCTAAAATACTGGGTAGGCGCATGCTACATCTATACTTATCACGCTACATAGTATGACGTTTTTACTACATAGTATCATGTTATTACTACATAGTATCACGTTTTTACTACATAGTATCATGTTATTACTACATAGTATCACGTTTTTACTACAAAATATCAAGCGGGGGCCATGGCGCAGTGGTAATGGCAGTCGTCCCCCGATCGGAAGGTTGGAGGTTCGAATCCCGGTTCCCCACACCATGCGTCGTTGTGTCCCTGGGCAAGACACTTAACCCCGAGTTGCTCCCGGTAGGACTGGAAAGCGCCTTGCATGGCAGTCTGCCGCTACCGGTGTATGAATGTGTGTATGAATGGGTGGATGGTCGGTATTGTAAAGCGCCTTGGGGCCCCTCATAGGGGGCTGGAAAGCGCTATATAAATAAGCTCCATTTACCATTTACTGTACCATTTACAAAATATCACGTTGTTACTACATACGTATCACGTGATTACTACATAAGCTCCAATTTTTTTTTTCATCGTTGACTACAATACGCTTCCGTAAAACTATGAAGATTTTAAGATGGAAGTTGTTTTAGGACAGCAGAAATCCACTTTGACCTTAGCCTTGCTCAGAATGGTCATCATTAAATTAATTTTGCTCCAAACTGAGATTCTTTGAAGAACCTTCTACAACCAACATGCAATTAAACTTCAATACTTTTCTACTAAACCCCAATCTAAAATATCTAAACTAGTGGTGGCACCGAGGCTCTGGAACGCTCTCCCTCTAACAATGCGCGGCTCCGAGTCGACTGATGCATTTAAAAGAAGTCTTAAGACTTATCTTTTCAAACAGGCTTATGGTTAATTGTACTTATTGATTTTAGAGTTTATCATGTGTAACCTTTTTGTATAGCATGTTTTAAGAGTGTATAATTTTAGTATAATTTTAGTATGATTTTATTATGTGTATTTCTTTTGTAAAACACTTTGTGATTTTATATCTGTGAAAGGTGCTATATAAATAAAGTTTACTTACTTACTTACTTACTTAACTCGTTAAATTTTGCCAGTATCCATCAAAAGTGAGAAAATCAGTGATATGCTATGGGTCATAAAAGTCATCTGATTTTGTAAAAGCTTACCCACTGAAAGGTAAAAAAAAATAACAAAAGTGTTTTAATAATCCTACTGCAAAGGGGTAATCATTCTAACACATTTAAGTCTAAACACAAACAGAAGTTATTTATAGGAAGGTTAGTCAGGTAAAGAGAGCATTTGCATAAGCATGTAAGCCTGACTTGGTTCAGTTGTTTGGTTATTTAACAAGTGCATATTTAAGGATAATTATTCACATTTTTTTGGCTTCAGAGTCCACAGTTGTTCACCTTCAAGCAGCACAATGTTAAACTCACTGTAATGTTATCACATCTGGGCCATGGCCTTTTCAGCAGCTCTAAACCCTCTTTGTCTAAATCCCTCTGCCCATATCCTTTTGTTATAACAGGCACTAATGCGACAAACTGATTAAGCACCATTAACTTGCAAATTAGTTCTTTTGTTCCAACTTCATCCCCATCAGCTTTGTCTGTTTAAAACAACCTTTGTACAACCATAAAAAAAAAAGATTGTTCCGTCAGTGATGTTTCTAAATTATGCTCTTCTCATTTCAAGTATGTCTGGTAGAATTGCGCCCAATATCGTTCAAAATAAAATGTCTGTTTGGCATCTTTCCATCCTAATGCAATTAATAATACAGCCTGGTGTGAAAAGTGTGCAGTGCATCATCACACAGCGTGGTGACAATTACTGAAGCCTTTACGATGTTCTATGATTGATCATTCGTCTTTTTTATTCAGAAATGAAAATGAATAGAATCCATGCATAAAATAATGTCTCTGACTGTACATGAAGTAAAAACAAATCAGTTGTCAGCAGGGTAAAACAGTTTTCTGTGTATGCTGGTGTATTTGTATTGAGTGCTTGTTCTGAGTTTTCTGTGTACCGTATTCGTCGGTGTATAGAATTGCTCCTGTGTATAATACGCTTTGTCCAATTTTTGGAAATAAATCAGAAAAATCCGTACATAATACGCTTCGGTGTATAATACGCGCTGCCGTGACGGTCTTTTTTATGACCACTAGATGGCGCCAAACCCTCCCCGACGCCGACGTAACGCGTCACCGCTGACGTTACGCATCACCGCTAAGACAACCCGGAAATGTGGTCCATTGTGCAACGCGAGCTGAATTTCATTAAAATTTAACTACAGAAACGCCTAAAAATATATTTGTTAGCTGAATATATATGTTAACGTGTCTCTGTTTAATTTTTGTTAATAAAGGATTACAAATCAGCTGAATTTAAAATGTAAACAACACGATGTGCGCACACACACAACAGGCCCACAGGCCCGGTTTGGAGCGAGAGCTGAATTTAATTAAAATAAAACTACCGTACAGAAACACCTAAACAATATATATTTGTTAGCTGAATATATATGTTAACGTGTCTCGGTTTAATTTTTGTTAATAAATGGTTACAAATTAGCTGAATTTTGAACGTAAACAACACGATGCTCGCACCCAGAAACGGTTTGCTGCGCAGCAAGAGCTGAATTTAATTAAAATAAAACTACCGTACAGAAACACCTAAAAAATGTATATTTGTTAGCTGAATATATATGTTAACATGTCTCGGTTTAATTTTTGTTAATAAATGATTACAAATTAGCTGAATTTTGAACGTAAACAACACAATGCTCGCACCCAGAAACGGTTTGCTGTGCAACAAGAGCTGAATTTAATTAAAATAAAACTACCGTACAGAAACACCTAAAAAATTTATATATTTGTTAGCTGACAATAGCAAACGGTCTCGTCAGCTTAACTAAATGTGAAATCAGCTGGTCTGAGCTGGATTTTAAAAAATAGTTTGCCGATTTATTTCTTTAAATTTAGCTAAATAAACGCTTAAAAATATATATTTCTTACCTGACTTTATAGCAGACGGGCTCCTGAGCTTAACCAAATGTGAAATCAGCTGGATTTAAAAATCTGCGGTGTGGTTTATGAGTGGTATCTTGCAAACAAAAACAGCGAACCTCACAGCTAATTGCAGCTACCGGTACATCCAGAGCAGGGAGCGGGCAGCGACAGAGTCAGTCCGACCAGAGGAGGCTTTTTTCGGACACATGAGCTAGAAACGTCTGGAAGTGGCCCGCTTCCTCTTCGCTCTCTGAGTCCTCTGCTGCTGCCCATAGCGCCCATAGCGGCTGAAACTGGTACTGCACTATTTTTGGCACAGTCTGCAGGTAAACAGACTACAGGGCACATTAGCGCCCATAGCGGCTGAAACTGGTACTGCACCATTTTTGGCCAAAATGAAAAACGGTGATATCAGAGCCAAAAATGGGTCTAAAAATATGGGAAAAAATCCATAGATAATACGCTTCTGTGTATAATGCGCAGGATATTCAAATGAGCAAGAAAAGTGTGTATTATACACTGACGAATACGGTAGATGCACGATCTTTAACTATATCAGGAAAAAAATGAAAAATAGAAAATTGATGCATATTCATCCTTTTTTAGGCTTAAAATAACATTTTGTTATGATTTCTACATGCAAATGAAAAGGAAATTCGAGCTTTACTTTTTGTGATATTAAGATCTGCATTGTTTAACTTTATTTTTTTTATATTTTTTGTCCCTCGTTGCAGAGAAACGAGGGGGAGTTGGAAATAGATTCCGACCATACGGCCGCATATGTTTTGAAAATTATAACTTGTAAAAAGTGAGATTCAGAATTTCATTTTTGTGTATGGCTGTG
>JBBPBX010009926.1:42416-55371 GCA_038048925.1 Garcialebias charrua
TCTAGCCTGGCCCTCGCCTTCCTGCACAGCTCCGCTCAATTCTCATTTCCCTTCACTGCACAGTCTGGGACTTCTCTCATTAACAACCATTTCTCCGGTAGATTTTTGTTCGGACCAATCAGAGAACAGAAGGGACGGAGTTTTGGACCCTAACCCACGCCCCCACCTGTCCCAGCGCGCAGAGCCCTATAAAAGGGCTCTGCCAGCGCGCAGTCAGCGAGCACCGGCATGTTCTCATTCAAAGCGATGCAGAACTGTTTTATATGTGACACAAATTTATTAATTTCCCCTTCTTAATCCCTTATCTGGAGTTTTCTTTTGTTTTTTGGGCCAAAAGTCAAGTGATCGCTCGCTCCCTCCTCCTTCTCTCCCTCCGCTGAAATGAACAAGGAAATGGCTGAGGTTGTCACGAGAATTAAACTCGGGTTTTACGTTGCTGCCCGAGTCCCATCAGATTTTCTGGTCTTCTGGTGAGCTGGACCAGCGATCCATGGTTTTATTGTATTTTATTAAAAAGTTTTATTAACATATAAACACAGAATTTGCAGCGCGGCAGCCGGCAGCAAGAGAAAAGCTGCAGGAGGCGGAGCAGTTGTCAAGTTCACCAGAGCACGGGGAGCAGCCATACATGGCTCTGAGGGGAGGGAGCAGAATGCTTTCCCTGTTCAAAATATCCAATGGTTTTGTTCCTCAGCAGAGGCCAACGCCTCCAGCAAGAATCGTTTTAAAATTGAGAGGTCCCAGACCCTAGTTTGAAGCGAAGTGAAGGACAGGGTCTGGTTTTAACCAGGCTAATCTGCTCACAATTCAGGCTGCTGTATTTATACTGTATTATTTTATATTAATAATGTTTGCTACAAGCATTCATTATTGTTTTAAATAAATGTTTTATTTGTTTACATTATTGTTTAATCTTTTCATGATTTCAATTGAAAATTGTTTCCAAATCGAAAATCGTTTCAGAATCGAAAATCGATTCTGAATCGAAAATCGATCCTGGAATGAAAATTGTTTTAGAATCGAAAATAGTTTTTTAATTGATTTGGTGCATCAAAAATCGGAATCTAATTGATTCTCCAGACACTGAGAGATTTGCACCCCTATAATACAGTACTGTACATGTATATGGTGCAGTATGTACGTATGTTCCGACTTACGTCAAAAATCTGTTTACGCCGCTGCGTAGGAACGAATCAACGTTGTTAGTTGAGGACTACCTGTACAGTGTGTATTAAAAGTTCAGCAATTTAGAGTAGATAACATTTAGTCTAATGCTAAATATAAGAATCTAGGAGGCCCTTACCTACAGACAGAGGGTAAAGGTGGGCTACATATATAAGTCTAGAGTTGAACAGAGCTTTCAACATGAAGGCAGCAAGAATCAAAACAATAAAGTGTTCACTGAAAATCACCCAAGCAGAAAGCCCACCAGTACTTCTCAAATGTTACAACTGAAGCTATAACAATTCCATCACATAACACAGCTGAGTGTAGGTTGCATTAGAACAGTCACCAAGTGATCTGGGCAACCTCTGCAAAAATCAATTACATCACTAACTCTCAGTATCACACCACAATTATGCAAGATTCATGTTATGCAGACAGCATATCAATTAAGCAAAATACATTTATTATCTGCATAGCCATAAGTTTAAATTGGACTACTCACTTCACAGAAAGCACTTCTTCTTTCTGGTCTTTTTCTCTGCAAAGTCACAAACCAAGTCCTAAAGTCCAGCACCCTTACCAGCTCAGACTCTTGTTAATTGAAGCATTACCTTGTTTTGTTAACTCTTCTACCATAGAAGTTTCTTCAATAAAGTTAGCTGCTGTTGTTAGTGCAGGTTGGGCCTCATTTGTAGAAGTTAACGCTTCCAAGCTAACATTGCTGGTTAGCTCAAAACCTTCTCATTTCTAGCTTATTTTTTTAATTACTAATTGGCAGAACATTTTGAATAGCAGCCAATTATTTTTTCCTTTTCCCGTTTCTTCTTTTGCTTTGCAGCCCTGCTGGGATTTCCCAGCACTAAGAAACGCTGTTTCTGGTTGTCGTGAAAAAGGCTAACGCCACTCACAGTACGAATGTGAATTTTATTGGGTTTTGTGTTTTATTTTGAAAAACTGGAAATTCACTCTGCCCCATCTGACTTTATTGTAAGCTGCTTCACCATCCTCCCTCACAGTGCTTTATGGATGTGGAGAGTCAGAGTGTCAGCCCGGTTGCAGCAAAAATAAATAAATAAATACATTCAGCCGGCAGCAGAGGGTCCCCTCTGTGCCAAGGGCCACTGGGCGCATGCCCAGGTTGCCCGTTTGGTAGATCCGGGCTTAGCTGTGACTATATCTACGTATAAGAAAGTTTCATTTTGAAAACTGAGTTGCCATGTCAAAATCCAAGATAGCTGTTGCCACAACTATCCATGTTGTGAGCATGAAAACTTGAAAAATAAATTAGCTACCAACTTCAATTTTGGTATGTTGGCTGCATTTAAATGTAAAAAAGGTCACTATCAAAAATTGGGTTGCAAATTGTGTTTACATAAAATCCAAGATGGCTGCTACCATATGTTTAAACCAGTAATTGCAATCACTTTAGGAAACTATGCTTTGTACATTTTGTAGTGCTTGAATGTATAGTTGTTTTTTTTTTTTAAATGACGTAGGTCAACCCATGGCTCTTCCATTACATCTTGTGGATAAGGCTGCTCCCACTCACCAGGATCTGTAACTTTGTGCAACCTTGGACAAGCAAAAAAAAAAGAAAGAAAAAATATACCCCTATTATGATAAACAGTGAAACTCCAAGCCACTTGAATAAATGCAACAAAAACATAAAGGTTTACTTGCATTCCGTGTTAAATTCCAGTCCAGAAGAAACTAGAAACATTTATTAATCAAATCCTTCAGCAACAAGAGACAGTGGTAGCGGTAATACACTGAGTTTGTAAACTGCCAGAAAACACCATCGAAGAGACAGTGGTATACTGCATGTTACATACTGATAATAAAGTAAGTTTATTTCAGCTTCTCCCTTCCTCAGGGGTTACCACAGCGAGTGAACTCTCATGAAAGATTTGGCAATTGCTTTACGCCAGATGCCTTTTCTGATGTGACCTGGGCTCTAACTCACAACCTCGGGATTATAAAACTGTGACACTGACCATCAAGCTACCGCAGCTGCTATATACTGATAATTCATGCTGTTTATATTTATTATATGGTATGCATAGTGGTCTAGAGCAAAGCGATGTAATGCGCTAACATCAAGATGATTATTGTAATTTTTGTACTTTTTTAAATAGCTCAAGTGCAGTGTTTTACCAGCCTTGTTGGTCTAAGCAACAACAATGAGAAATTCCACCACAGTTAAGCCAAAATTATTTTGTCTTGTGCAAGTTTGTAGAAGACCATATTCTCTGACAGTTATTCTTGGGCAAGAGGCCAGATATGACCTGAATAAACAGAAAAACAAGATAAACAAATATATACACAAATATTCACCTACAGTCTTTGTCACATCGATAAACACCCAACTCAAATGTTTTTGAGGTATCTCTTTACAATAAGGTACCAAAAATTTGCAGGAACAAATCAGGATAGTTAACAAGTATTTACTGGGGAACACACTGCCAAGCCTTATTTGGGGACTACTGGTTAGTTATCTTGTAAATGAAGAGGAACAAATGAAGAACCAATGGGTAGTTAACCAGTACTTACTGGGGTACAAACAGGCAAGCTTTATTAGGGGACTACTGGTTTGTTACCACAGAAACAGAGGAGAACATTTCATTGTGGGTTCTGAATAAACTCTGCAAAAGTGAGGTCACAGCTCACAATTGTCAAAAACTTGTTTCTTAGTCATTACTGACTTTATTACCCATTAGCTCTGTAACCCAGACAAATATTTTAGTGCATTGATTAAATTCATAAAATATGTAACAGTTTTAAAGAAAAAAATATTAAGATAAATATGTTGTAAATATAGATACAGTTGTATTTCATTTATGTTGTAAAATGCTTAAAAGCTGTTTAAAATACACAAGCATAAGTTAAAAGCAAGAAAAGTGTGCTTGGATTTTTATTTATGCTTTATTGTGAAAAGCAAAAGGAAGTGTGAGCAGTCAGGGGTTGAGCTTGATGAGAGTGACTAGGAAGCCATGCACATCTGAGGTAACAGGTGTGCTGCAGCTTGGAGTATTTAAATAAGTTTCCTGATTGTTAACACAGTGATCAATAATGGACACTTGTTTGATGGTTTTTGGGACTACATTGGACAATTTCAGCTCAAAGTTTGTCCTAGAGTTATGTGTTTTTGTACTTTGAGGCAGTTTTATATGGAAGCGGTTATGAGACGAAATTAAAACTAAAATGGTTTAGCAGGAATGCTTTTTCATTTCAAAGTCAAGCTGCCTTTTTTGAGTCATAAATAAAATTTAAAATGAATAAACCAAACTGCATTTTCATTTTCTTCTTCGAGACTGCTCAATTTGTAACTTAATTGAAATGATAAGTAAAATAACATTTAACATTTAATTTTCAATATATGTCTTAGTAAAAAGTGGCCAAAATTCATTTTGAAATGTCAATTTTGAAAATTAAAATGAAATAGCAGAAATGCTTTTTAATTTCAAAGTCAAGCTGCCTTTTTTGAGTCAGAAATAAAATTAAGATTAAATCATTTTCATTTTCTTATTCAACACTGCTAATTGTCATTGAACTACAGAGCAAACTGCCTTTTCATTTTCAGCCTGCCCCCCTGCGCTTATAGTGTGACAATATTCAATCTCAAAAGCAAACCCAGAGTAATTGAGACGAAATTAAAACTAAAATGGTTTAGCAGGAATGCTTTTTCATTTCAAAGTCAAGTTGCCTTTTTTTGAGTCATAAATAAAATTTAAAATGAATAAACCAAACTGCATTTTCATTTTCTTCTTCGAGACTGCTCAATTTGTAACTTAATTAAAATGATAAGTAAAATAACATTTAACATTTAATTTTCAATATATGTCTTAGTAAAAAGTGGCCAAAATTCATTTTGAAATGTCAATTTTGAAAATTAAAATAAAATAGCAGAAATGCTTTTTAATTTCAAAGTCAAGCTGCCTTTTTTGAGTCAGAAATAAAATTAAGATTAAATCATTTTCATTTTCTTATTCAACACTGCTAATTGTCATTGACTACAGAGCAAACTGCCTTTTCATTTTCAGCCTGCCCCCCTGCGCTTAAAATGTGACAATATTCAATCTCAAACGCAAACCAAGAGAGTGACGTAATGCGCTTGTCAGACAGCAGAGGGCTTGCGGAGTTTTAGACAGGAGGAGACAGTTTCCTCCTTCCGCTGAAAGACCTGCTGTGAACTCTTGTCACGGGCATTTTTATTTATATATTATTATTATTTCTATTTATTTACTACTGTAAATAGTTGAAGCATCGAGGTGTGAAGCTGTCATCTTCCCCCGCCAGCACCGCGCGCTGCTTCCACAGAGACGCGGATCATGCTGTCTCGGTCCCTGCAAGCAGGAGATGCTGGCGCGCGGGGGAGGGGTGGGGGGGTTCAGCTTTCCCTCGCATGATCCGTGGCTCTGGAGGCAGAGAGAGGCAGACGGGGAGGGCTGGCCCCCGTCTGCCTCTCTCTGCCTCCAGAGCCACGGATCACGCATCTCTCACAGAGTCCCTGGGAGCAGCGTGGTGGTGGGGCGGGGGGGCTTCCCCCCCGCCCCACCACCACCACGTTGCTTTTAGGGTCCGTGGATCATGTGGATCGCTGCCCCAGGATCACCCTGGCCTGAACATGACAAAATATGCATTTGGAGTCCTGTCCATCTTTGGCTCGACCTACTTGTGCGAGCAAATATTCTCAAGCATGAACTTCATAAAGTCCAAACATCGCTCCCGCGTCACAAATGAGAGCCTCCAGTCCTGTGTGAAGATCAAAGTCTCATCTTACAGCCCCGACATAGAGATGATCTGCAGCGAACTTCAGAAACAGAAGTTTGTTTGTTTGTTTATTCATTGTATAGTTTAAAATACACAACCATAAAATAAGAGAAAAGAAAAGACAAGACATGTATAAAAAGAAAGGCGGCAGAAGAAGAAAACATCTTCTTTTCTCTGTCTCCAATAAACAATTCATACAATCAACTCATTTGATTTCCAAAATAATGAACAACTTAATTTTTACCTCCTCTCTATTAAGCAGGTGAGATTCATAGCATATGCTATTATTTTTCAGAAAGTAAAAAACATTTATTTCAGACCCATAGCTGATGTAGATTTCTTTCTTCTTCTTTTTTATTGTATGCATGTTTCAATTGATTGCTGGCTGAAAAAGAAACCCGGAGAGAATGAGAGCACACTGAAATGGAGCAAACATTCCTAATTATTTGTTTACCTGTATTTTTTTAAGCTGCAGCTAAATGTTTTGTTTATATTGAAGTGGGCTAGTTTTTTTGTTTAATTTTACACAAATACAGTACAGGAAGGACTCAAAATAGGTCTGCATAGTTCACTGTTTAATTTATTTCAGAGCAGGCTACACATTCTCACTGTTTGTTGTTTTCAGTGTTGTAACAGGTAAACTTTAAACTAAGATTAAACATTTTTTAAGTTGTGTTATGTTTTGCGGCTCCAGACTACTTTTCTTCCCATCCTTGACAGGCACACTCTTATAAGAGATGTGTTAAAAAACAACACAAAAAATGTGTCATTACATTTGAAGCACATTTTGTGTTAATTTCAACACACAATATGTTAAAATTGCAACAAAAGTATAACACACTGTATGTGTTGAATATTTTAACACACAATATGTTAAAATTGCAACAAAAGTATAACACACTGTATGTGTTGAATATTTTAACACATACAGTGTGTTGGTTTGAGAGGAGCAACCTGAAGTCAGCACAAGTGGGAGGGACTAAGCCACCAGAAAAAGGAGGGAGTTTTTCCCGCCTTACGCAAAGGAGGCAAAGATGGAGGCTGCGTCGTCTGTAATTTGACACTTCGGTAAGTAATATGTACTTTGAATTTGTTTTAACGCAATGGTATCATGTTAGTCTTTTGGGAATATGTATAATTAATAGTTGAAAAATAATTATAGTGTATTTTTAGTGTTATGACTGGGTATTAGTCATCTGAAAAGTTCTGCTGGGTTTCATGTCAAAGTTAGCTAGCTAGCTCATTATCATTATGGCACAGGGAGCTGCTGGGTTCTAAATTGGTAGGGTTTGCTGTAGTTGTCTTTTTTTTCTCCAAAGTTCATCGAAGAGGGTTAAAATAATTTAAAGGTTAAAGGGAGATGGTAGAAGTTTTAGTAAACAACACTTTTTTATATGTCTACAACAGTGTTTTTCAACCTTTTTTGAGCCAAGGCAGTGTTTTCATTGAAAAAATCCCGAGGCACACCACCAACCAAAATTGTAAACATAGATACAATGTATCCGCCTATATTAAATATATAGTCATTCTTATCAAAGTGTCTTGAATAGGAATGAAATAAACACAAAAATGTAGTTTTATCATATTTTATATTTCTTATTTCAAATTGCACTTAACATGTCTTCAAAAATACACCTGAACAGTACCACAACAATGTGGTCTTAAATTTAAAGAGGTTGTAGAAATGGGGGGCTTTTTTGATAATTTCCAAGGCACACCTGACGATCACTCGCGGCACACTAGTGTGCCTAGGGGATGATAACTAATAATGTAACTTTAATGGACTGATAACATCTGAAGCCGCTCCCCAATCATTTAAGGAAACTAAACTCTTAAGCAATGTACAAACTACAGAGCAGTTTCTTCAAATGATTCAGATGTATATTATATGGAGGTGGCCAGCTTGGATTTTGTCGTGACAACACAATTTTATATATTCCATACCATACCAATTTATTTCTAAAGTACTTAAAATACAACATAGCAGCCGTCTGAAGTGCTGTACTGTACAAAGATTTAAAAAATATATATATTGACCTTTCTTACACCTAGACACAGCCCACAAAACTGGAAGTTATTTTTCAAGTTATCATGCTCAAAACACAGACAAACATTTATGGCGGCCCCCACTTTGGATTTTGACTTGGTAACCCAATTTTTGAAAGAAACCTTTCATTCACCTGATGAAGCACATCAACACATATTTTTCATGTTGTCCTGCTCACAACATGGCCGAAAGCCGACGGATGCAGGTATTTCCAGTTCCCCTTCTTCAAACTAATTAAAGGCCATGCATTTCTGAAGGCATGCCAGCGTTGCAGATGAAACCCTCTTCTGATGAGGAGGTGTGATCTTTTAGGTCAAACCTTGTAAATGATGCCCTGCAGGATGTGCAAACACAAAGAGTGTAAGGGATGCTACTACCACACTAAACGTAACTCCATATAAGTACCGTACTTTTCGGGGTATAAGTCGCTGTTTTTTTACTAATTTGCTTGTCCTGCGGCTTATACGCCAAAGCGTCATATTTATGGATTTTTTTCCCCTTATTTTTAGACCCATTTTCGGCTCTGATATCGCCGTTTTTCATTTTGGCAAAAAAATTGTGCAGTACCACTTTTATCCGCTAGGGGGACACTTCCAGAGAGTACACCGACCGTTTCTAGCTCATGTGTCCGAAAAAAGCCTCCTCTGCTCGGACTGACTCTGTCGCTGCCCGCCTCCTGCACTGGATGTAGCTACTGTTAGCTGTGTTTTTTAGCAAGATAACTCGTGAACCACATCGTGGATTTTCTTGAAACTTACAGAGCGTAATTATTTGGTGGTCATTTATAACTGACTAGCTTTATGAGATGTTTGAGATTAAAAAAACGATCTTTTATTAGCGGTTAGCTACCGTTAATAGATACTGTACCTACTATTTAGATATATAGCTTATAAACCACTCTGCAGATATTTTTTCTGCTTACAGAGTGTAATTATATGGGGTTTCATGTACAAACTGTTGCCTTGAATAAGACATTTGAGATAAAATTCGATTTTTTATTCGTGTTTTTAGCGACGGAATCGTCTCGTTAGCTTCGGTTTTATTTCCGTTTTAAAGTCATAAACCACTCAACGGATTTTTTTAGGCTTACAGAGTGAACGGTTAAGCTCAGGAACCCTTGTGCTATAATGTCAGCTAAGAAATATGTTTTTTCTCAGCAAAGAAACAATTATTTTTACCGTGTTAATCTTGTAAAGTCCTTCCGTGCTGGCTCGCTTCTGTGGCCGCCATTTTCAGCAGGGCAAATGAGGCGCTAACGCGTCGCGTAGTGGTGACGCATAATAGATGCGACTTATAGGGCGAAGCAACGTATTTATGGATTTTTTCAAATTATTCCCAATAATTGGACAAAGCGGCTTATACACAGAAGCGACTTTTACCCCAAAAAGTACGGTAAATCTGGAAATGTTACGGCTAAAGCCAGTTAGCTGTGGTGTTGTCGGGATCTGGGCTGACCCACTGATGAACATCTGCAAGTTTTACTTTAATTTCAAACTTTAATTTCATGTTCATTCTGTCCTGCAAATTCAAAACCAGTTTTTCCACTTTACTAACTTAAACAGTCAACGCCGTGTCCTTTCCCTGCTCTCGGACGTTGGACTCGTTCCCGGACATGACGCTAACAGAAACAATAGCGGCATACAGAGGAGAGCCGCTCCTGCGCAGGGACCTGAGGAATAACTGAAACCACATGAGCAACAAAAAGAGGATGAAGATACAAACGTGGTGCTGGAGGCCAACGAAACAAAGTACTTCACGGACGGGAACGACACCAAACCACCTGCATCTTCTCAGGCTTTCACATGAACAGGAAATCTCTCCTGTCCTCTTTAAATCAGTTTCTTTTTTTCAACAGGAGGTAAAATGAAAGGATTAAAGGTCAAAAATACTAATTACTGACTGTCATTTAATCTGGTTGAACCCGAGGATTAGCGCTCTAATCCCACTGAGATATTTTATACCGTCTCTCTGCTGACTTTAAATGGTTTAGATAAAGATGGTCCAGGGGGAAGGGGGGGGGCTGCAGACAGACTCTTTCAGTCAGACCTGGGGAGACGACGGGAAAACAAACAGAAAAAGTGCAACGGCAGAATTCCTCCCCCCGTTCTGACTGGGAGACGGACAGATCTGTGTGTGTTTGCTGGTTGGAGAGTTTGGGATCGAACCAGTGGTGTAGTCTACATTTTTCGTACTGGGTGTACTGTGCTTGGAAATCAAAGTACACTGGTTAGTACAGTGTAATCGTTCATTTATTTACGTTTTTAAGCGTGTTGAACATTTAGAACTTTCTCTGATGCTTTTATTTGAATAAATGTACAACAAACTTTGTACAACAGTTGGTTTTGTATTAAAAACACAGAATGTATAAAACTGTATCAAAGTAAAACACGTTCAAAAATGTTGTACAGAAGTACTAATTATACGAATAACAGGTTGAACCAACTCAGTGTGTCTTTAAAATGTTCCAGATGTGTTGACAATGACACAAGCCCATCATGAATCCTTGCCAACGATACATGGCATTGGCTCGTATCATCGGGCACTTTTAACCCTAGCAGGTCTGAGGTCTAAATGTCCGTTTAGGTATAATTTTGAATTTACCCTTATATTTCCACCATAAAAACGATTTACCTTGCTTTGTTTGGTATCATCTTTTTCAGCGCAACCTCAGCTTCATGATTCTATAGTCTTTGTTTCATTTTGACAAAATGCATTATCACATTGGAGCAAAAATAACATAAAAAAATGAAATCCGTGTTAGTTAAATATTGATGTTTACTATGAAATTCACAAAAAATATTGAACGAACCATTTTGACAGCCTAAAATGAAAATTTCATTGGTATATTTCAAGAACTTGTGTACAAACTTAGTAAAAAAAACGAATTAGTATACATATTTTTACATCATAAAGTGGGCAATTTCCCATGCGTTTTTTTTACCACTATTTACAAAATGTGTCAAAACAGTCTCTCCATCACAAATTCCAAGTGGGTACACTTAATTACACTCTATTTCATTTTATGATTATGTTTATTAAATGTTGGTGTTTTGGTGTTGGTGAAACTTTTTATACTTTTATACTACTATGAAAAACTACTATGCAAAAAACTCCCGACAGTACTAAACTTTTATTAATTCATTTTATGCTTGTTTATTGTAATTGTTTAGTGTTTAAATGGTTACTGTTGCACCGAGGGACTGAGAGAGAAATGCAATTTCAATCCTGTGTATGTCCTGTACATATTGCAGTTCTGACAATAAAGTTGACTTTGACTTAAATTCCCAAGTTTTTCCAGTGGATATAATCCGTATACCCACGTATCACATCGATTACACCACTGGATTGAACCCCGTCTGGCCCGGGACACTGGCTCCTCTCCATGTCTCTGACCGGCCTGAGAGGCAGATTGGGAAAGATTTGGAGGTGAAAGGAGGGAGAAGAAGCAGAGAGGAGTGATGGCGGCTGCAGCACAGCCCAACAGCTCCCTCTGTCGTCACCTGGAGCAGCTCCAAAGCTGCTCACAGTCGCTCCTCTGCTGCTCTACCTTCACATTCGTCTCTTTTTGTCTCCTCAAACTGACAGACTGATCACATGGAAACATCATTACGAAGTCTCTCCTGCAGACGCAGTGCTCAAAACATTTAAAGCCCCTTTTAAAGCACCGGGTTGTTGCTGTTTTCTCCTGTTTCTGAAGTTTACTTTTCAGAAATAAAAATCATTTGTTCCGAAATAACCCTCACAAAAAACAAAATCATTACAAAATGTTGAGAAAATCTGACAAGTGGACCAAAAAGTGAAGCAAGAACGAGATGAATTAGTGGGGTTTTGCGGTTATTCTGTGAAAGTTGGACAAGAATCTGAGGCATTCTGGTGTTTTTTGTCCTCATAAAAAATAAAATAAAAAGTCTAAATCTGTGTGCTGCTCACCTTCAAAATAAATCTAAGAGTAAATACAGATTATAGGCCTTTGCTGATTCTAAGGCACACTTTGCCTCACCAGGTCTGGAAGCAGCTCTGAAATGCAACGAATCTGATATTTTTGTACGATTCCTCGCCTGAATCTCATCTGATGCCTCTGCAGCACACTTTCATCTGCCGTCCAGGTTCCTCCACACGGCTCCAACCTAAATAACACCAAGATGTGGGGCACAGATAGCAGACTGTCACGTTCTGCAGCAGGACACTTTTACTCCTCACATCTCTGAGTGAAGAAGACCGACAGCTCCTCGCTGTGATTTAGCTGCGACAGAAGCCGAAGGGAACCAGACAGACGAGATAGAAGTCACGCTGCCCTCATCCTCCTCGCATCCTGATGGAGTCACGCTCCATCCTCACATTTGCTCCTCTGCCTTGTTCTCTCTTCTACTTCTTCCCCTCATGTGTTCACATTCTTACTCATTCATGACTGAAGTTTTCCACAAAGTGAACTTGATTAGTTTATAATTGAGTAAAACGAACAAAAGGAGCAGATGAGTTGAGAGAGCATGAGTTGAGAGAGCATGAGTTGAGAGAGCATGAGTTGAGAGAGCATGAGTTGAGAGAGCACGCAGGACTGTTCTGTGAAACAAGCGAGCACAGAGTTGACTCCCAGGATGCGAGGACTTGTTTTTCTTTCTCTCGGAGCTCTCTGCTCCAGAGGTTTGGTTCAAACTTCACAACCAAGCTTTGTTTGAAAAGTGACCACAGGAGGAGGAAGTGTGTCTGTGTGTGTGTGTGTGTGTGTGGGGGGGGGGGACTCTTCAACATCACTGCCAACAAAAGCACGGAGGTCAGATCCAGTTGAAGGTTTTGTTGTTTTAAATGTGCTGCAAGAAAACAGCTCTGCAAAGCAGCCGGGCCTGGAGGGTGAGGGACCCCGGACCCCCCCAGTCGAATAAAATACAAGAACAGCAAATGATTTTCTCAATGGCTCCCAGAAGACCAAAGTGCAGGGAGCGAGGAAGAGAGTGCTGCTGAGTGTGTGTGTGT
>JBBPBX010009927.1:4996-50566 GCA_038048925.1 Garcialebias charrua
TAAGCCCATTGAAGAGTGGGCATATTACAGTGTAGTCTTGTTTCATACTTCAGTCAGTACATCCATATGAACATCCAGAAAGTTTCTCTTGTCCCACCTATAACTTCTAAACTGCTCAAGATAATTTGTACAAATACTACACCTAATATTGTCATCATCCCAACTCGAATGTCAAAGTCGTGAATCAAGGTCAAAGTTTATACAAGGCCTTTCCTTGTCTGGGCCGATGCTATAAATTGCTGTATAATAGTTTGTCAACTGTATAATGTGTCGTATGTGGTACTCCTGTTATAGCTAGTAACTGCTTCTCTTCTTGCATTTGTTTTTCATCTGTGCCGGCACAGGTTAACGAAACGTTTCCAATCGTTTCTTACAACTGTGATTAAACCTCTACGAACGGCACAGGATCACGGGGCTTTGAGCTGCCAGCCAAACCCTCGTGGACGGACACGGCACGATAATCTGCAGCGACGACACGACTTTACTGATGATGGGAAGAGCCGATGAGGTTCCCACCTCGCAGTGCCTTATGGAACACTGAGTCTAAACAATGCGACTCCTTCACAATGATATTGCTTTTTTGCTTGAAACCCATTTGAAACAGAAGAATGGTGCAGTGTTTAGAATATATATACTGTACATGCATACATACATGCATACATATATATGAGCGATCTAAAGCCATTTACAACTTTAAGCACATTTTGAAGTGCCAGAAAAATGATGAATCATACTTGATAAGTGTCTAATTGGTTTCCTGTAATCAACATGATGATCAAATTACGCTTCATTCTTCTGCCACCAGATTTTCACTGGTTCTGTGTGTTAAAATTATTTTATTAGATCTCCTCAGCGCACTGTAAGACACTGATTATTAGATAATAGATTTTATACTGCTGTGAATCCCTCCTAATGACCATGGAAAGGACAGACTGATCTCACTGGAGAGAAACGCCATTCAGCCCAAAACAAAGATGCGTCTTCTGGTTTGTACTCTGAACTCTGGTGCTGCTGCCACAGTCTTCTGGAAGTTTGAAGGAACTCACAAAGATGAGATGACGATCCAGTCTGGTTCTCAGTCTCCAGAGCCGGGTCATCTATCATACTTCCAATACTGCCAAGAGTGTGTTTTGTTAGACAGTGAGTGTGTAAAACTTGGATGAAGAAAACCTGTTGGTGATTCACAGTTTGAAAAAAAAAAAAATCTGGGAAGATTTAACAATTCAAAAAGTCTTTCCCCTTAAAGTCTTCTTTACATTAAAATAAACCAAACTAATGGAGAATTCAATTGTAGGTTAGCTTTCAAATTAAAGAATAACAGCAAAAGACTTTTGACTGTAGTTTTTTATTATTTTTTTATTTTTCCTTATCATTCTTGGTCACACTACACATTTTAAAATAAGCTTTTTTTTAATTTTTTTTTAAATTTTTGTAGTGTCTGGCAAGTTCACTTAGTAACCTATAAAGGAAAATATATCAATTCAACACAGTGTAGATTTTTACAAGGTTATATTGGGATGATCCCAGAAGCTTAGCACATTTCCATTATGCTGTAAATCATCCTTTTCTTTCATAAAGACTGTGATTCCATACAGGTTAGGCAGATGTTTATCTCGTCACCTGAAACTATGGGTTTATAGTTTTATATTTAAAAAATAATAATGTGAAGAAAAAAAAATGAAAGAGTTGTGTACATTTAGATAAATGAGAAATATTTATATTAAACAATGACAGACTGTGTTTTCCCTTTTTTTATTTCATTTTATTTTTTAAGAAGTTGCATGTAAAGTCAGTAATGCTTGACGAGATTTGCTACACACAAACTGACTTTAGTTTAAAGCTAGGAAGCCACACTGGGTCATTCTTTTGTAAACCCATTGATTTTTTTTTTCAATAAGTCTCACCATCTGCAGAAACAAACAAACAAACAAAAAAAGTCAAGCGTAGTAATACAAAACAGCAAAAGATGCATGCATAATTTGCTGAACCCCTTTGAAGGGGAGCTGTACAGAAATTTTTAATACATTTTGTAAATAAAATGTACAGAAAGGGTCTCGAGTCTGTCTTCTTTATGGTTGTCTGCTGAATAAAATACCATGTCAGACAGTGTAATGTGCACACAGATTATCTGAACTTTTGGACATGAGGCTGTGTGGAGAGGTTAGCAGCCGTCAGTGTCTTATCTACAAAAGTGTCCTCTCAATCTGAGGAAGTAGAAGTCGGGACTAGATAGTAAAGCTAACAGGTAAGAAGGATCTGTAACATTTCAAAACAGCTCCAACGGTTCATGCAAACATAATTTTATAAATCATTATGATGCTTTTACATTAAATATAATGCATAATATTTATTTATAAAGAAATATGTATTTATTCACAATGCAAGAAGCAGCAGCAGCTAGCTAGCTGACTTTTAGCAGTGATATCCAGAGGTGGAAAGAGTACTGAAAATATGTACTCAAGTACAAGTACTGTTACACGGCTTGAATTGTACTCACAAGTAAAAGTACTGGTGTCATAAAACTATGTAAGTAAAAGTACAAAGTATTCTTCTAAAAAACTATTCAGAGTATTAATTATTTTATAACCAATTTATGTTTTATTGTGTTGTCAATAGAAGGCATTCAGTTTGATTTACTATAATAGCAACATTCAAATCCCATTTCTCAGATGAACAATAAAGTATAGAAAAATTACACTAAGGCCATTTCTTTTGTAAACAAATGTAGAAAGCAGGAATTTTGTATGTTAAAAGGAAGACAAAAAGTGTTTTTGAACCAGAACAGCTTAAGCTTTTCCAAATACACTGAGAAGAACAGGCAGGGAAGTGTAGCTCTGACATTTCTGTCACCCTTCACTTCCTGAACCTTTTGTTCAATGTTAACAGGAGCTGGTTTTCTAAGTTAACAGAGACTATCCGGCTTCGTTTGGCTGAAGAGTAGACTCTAAGTGACTCTCTACTCTACGGAGGTGTCCTTTGCGTACATCATAGGTAATTGGCCCGTTCACGATCTGAGAGCCTTACTGGCTAAAAAGATGCAGATGAACGGTTTGAATATTAATTCTAATTGCAGCCATACTCAGTAGCAACTTCTGATTTTAAAAGTAGTGAAGTAGATTACATGGTCTAAATTGTTCTTAAGTATGAGTAAAATTACACACTTGAAAGAAATACTCTTAAAAGTACAAGTATCCAAAAAAAATAAATCAACTTAATTACAGTAATGTGAGTATTTGTAATTCATTACTTTCACCCCTGGTAATATCTTAATATTTATGTTGAAATAACCATATAATGCAAAGCTGACTGATGTGGACCTTTATAATAAAGGCATTTGCATTAAGAGACCAAAAATTATTAAGCTTTATTTATTTTAAACGTAGTAGCTATCCACTTTTATCTAAACTCCATGCTGACTAAAGCGGAAAACCGTTGTTTGTCGGAATCTCAAAGACACAAAATAGTGTCAAATGACAGATTTCTTTTCATGGATTTTGAAGGACAACACCCACCGTGACAGTAACAATCCACCATATTGGACAATTACTGTAGTAGAATATGATGTCTATTTTCATTTTTGCATTTGGGCCAGGCGAGTGTAAAAAAAATAAAAAATAAAACGGAGTCCCGGAAGCATCCGGAAACCCCGCCGATGATTGCCGAACTCCGGAATGACGTAATTAAAGGATCCAGTCAGAAGGCACTGGAGTGAGTTCGTGATGGAGGTTTATGAGAGTGATGATGATTTCAGTGAAAATTCCAGTGGCTTAGACAATATTTTTGATGATTTATCTGCAAGTGATGGAGAACAAGATGTAGATGTCCAGATTGAAAGTATTTATCAGCAAGGACCTTTTCCATGTACAAACCACGAAGAAGGCAAGAGGTAGCTCCCCGTGCATAAGAAGAGTCGTCAGAGAACGGACCTTCTCGGATTGAAAACACGGACTGGTAAGCAATGTGCCAGTAGCCTTTTTAAAACAAAATTATTTGTTTGAGTAAACAAAAAATGGATTGTAAGGACCATTTGCCTATAAAACGTTTGTGTCCACCTTACGGAAATACACCCCCACCCCACCCCCACTACTGTCGGAGTGAGGCAAAATTGAGTTTAGCTTACAACTCATGATGTCAAAAATTAAACTGAGCAAAAGTCTTACCTGCAAAACCTCCCGTTTTCTCACAACTGTCGAGGTGCGAGCCTTCTTCGCTGGTCGGTCCTCGGAGGCCTCGGAGGGAGATGAGTCCAGTTCCCTTTCAGTTCGGTCCCTCGGTGCAACATACTTGCTATGGGAATTGCGCCCCCGCGCATTTACCTGAAGGAATACAATCACGCCTTTTACGGCAGAGGGCGTCATCCCGCGTCAGAGGTACCGCCTTTCAGGTACTTAAGCGACTAACGCCCCTCCATCTTCCTCTTTTTGCCCTTCACCTTGCTGAAACACCTGAACATCGCGGGACCTCTCTGTTGTCGCGTCGCTTGATTGAGGTGAGCTTGCTCCCTACACTAAGCGTACAGAGAAATTTTTCCTGCGTACTGCTAGGCTGGCGAAAGCTAGTCCAGCATTTTTCTAATTACCCAAAGTTTTTATTCTCTTCTGCAGCTTCGCTCGTTGCTAACTGCGTCACAACCTTCTGCTAATCTACTAGCAGTCTACTAGCGAAAGTAAGACGACGGAGAAGACGACTTTGAACAAAAGGAATCTATGACCAACTTCTACTCTTCTCGTCTCCGGACATGGCTCCCGAGAAGGGAAAGCGGAGGACAAAGAAGAAGAAAACCAGGACAACGAGTCCTCGCTCGCACCCATGCCCCAGCGGTTGCGGCTACTCCCTTTCGGCAACGGACACCCACGAGGCCTGTCCTGTCTGCCTAGGGATCCTGCACGCGAGGAAAGCGCTGGAATCCCCCGACTCCTACCCCCACTGTCGTCAAATGACGGCCACAGTGAGGAAACGCCGCGCGGACACGTTGGCCAAATCCATGGCAAGGACCGCGGCGATGAAGGTCGCACGTCGCACTAACCTACCTGCTCCAGAACCGGAGCCTGAAAACGTGGACCTGGAGTGCAATGGCCGGGTCGGGGAGGACAACGCGTCGGACTCCTCACTTGCTATCGAAGACTCGACGCCAGAAGTGTCCAACATAGACGCCGAATACGGTGACAAGGGAGAAACTGTTCATTCCTCCCAGAACCTGGCGCAGAACCTTCCGGAACCGGACTTGTCGGTACCTGTGCCATAGGGCCGCTGATGCCCTGCAGGTCACGTGGCCGGACCCCACATCTCGCCAACAGGCTACGAGGCTGGCGGGAAACTATTTCTACGCAAAGTAACCGACAACGTCGCAGAAAATGCCAATTTTTCCGGACTTTCTAATGGAACTCAAACGCTCTTGGGCGGAACCCAGAGCTCCCATCATGTTGCCATTGTCCCGACTCTTGGATGTCGCGGGAATGGAGGCTCTGGGTCTTGCCAGCGCACCTCCGATAGAGGAGTCTCTGGCGGCTCACCTGGTCCCCACAGCCACAGGGATGAAACCACTGTTGCCCAACAAAGCCTGTCGCGCTTCGGAGAAACAACTCGAGAAGTGCTACAAGGCTCAAGGCCTCGCGACTTGCGCAATGAATACGTTGAGCATGGTACAGGCCTACCTGGCAGAAAAACTACAGGATATCCAGGTAACAAAAGACGAGCAAGCCGTAACCGAGGCCATAGAGGAGGCCCGTCGTGCCTCTGACCTCGTGCTCAGCATGATGGGACAGTAGCTATTTCCCAGGGCAAAGCAATGGCAGAAATAGTTGTCGTCCAACGCCATCTTTGGCTAACACTGTTAGACCTCCCGGAAAACCAGAGGTCCACCTTCCTACAGCACCCGATCGAGTCGACGGGACTCTTCGGGAGAGCCCTGGAACTTGTCCAGACAAGGCTGGAACAAAGATGCAAACAAGCGGATGCCCTCCGCGAGGGTTTGCCAAGGAAAAAAATTGCCCCACCAATGGAAAACACGCGTGGTCTCCCACGAAAGAGACCCGCTGGGGACTGTGAGGCTTCGCAGTACCGTCCGAGTGCTTCTTCGACCTCTTCCTACGGAGACCAGTTTCGGACCTGATGAACCAGGACGAACTGATAATTTTACAGGTTCGCCCGTCCACGAGTTACGGGAACCTAACTTTCTGATCCCAGTCTTTGCTCGTAGACAACCACGAGGAGCTGGTGACATGTGTGCACGTACCAAACATGACTCGCCTACTGTATATGTAAACAAAACAGACGCTGTTTCAGACATGTACAAAAATAAAAGTACCAAAGCACAGACTGCCCTGGTTCTTGACTCGAGTCCCATTTTTATAAAACCCAGACCTCACGGTCAAACTATGAACCACAGCGAGATACACGAGATTCGTCGGAGATGGCCTGATCTCGCGATATCTTCTGTTGGGCCGAGCAACCTGCTCGAAAAGGCGCGAGAGGGGTCAAAGGTCACCCCCTTAGACCTGAAACACGAGGAGCAGCAATTCAACATGCCATCCAGGTTCAGCGTGCATGCACAGGCTTGGTGGCATGTCTACCAAATGATTGGGTCATGACAAAAATACGTCACAGGCTCAAGTTGCAGTTCTCAAAGAGACCGCCCCGTTTCTCAGGGGTGTTGCAATCTAAGATCAACCCTGCACGCGCACACGTGCTGAGGGAGGAAGTTTCAACGATGCTGAAAAAGGGAGTGATTAGTTTTGTCTCAGGACACAAACTACGCTCCGGACACTACAGCAAGTACTTCCTGGTGCCCAAAAAGGACCGTTCCTTGAGACCGATTCTGGATCTCAGGACTCTCAATAAAAGAATTAAAACTTTCAAGTTCAGGATGCTTACACTGCGGCAAGTTCTCCAGTCTGTGAGACCAGGAGACTACGCATGTACAATGGATTTGAAAGATGCCTATTTCCATATAGGCGTGTGGAGGAGACACAGAAAGTTCCTCCGTTTTGCATTCGAAGGAAACGCTTATGAATTCAAAGCCTTACCCTTCGGTTTAAAGACTGCTCCACGTACATTTACTAAATGTCTGGATGCAGCCCTGACCCCTCTTAGGAATCAAGGACTCAGGGTCTTGAATTACCTGGACGACCTGCTAATTCTGGCTGGAAGCAGAAAGCAGGCGCTGTCACACTCCCTTAAGGTGATCTCTCACCTGGAGTCTCTCGGTTTTGTCATAAACCTACAGAAAAGCGATCTGACTCCGTCACGGGTTACCGTATTTCTGGGTGTACAGATTGACACTGTCCAATACAGGCATGGCTCTCGAAGGAAAGAGTTTCCTCCATTCGCCATTGCCTGGGAAAATTTAAACTGGACCATCGGGTCCCTGTGAAAACGTGCCAACGTCTGCTGGACCTCTTGGCGACAGCCATTCCTTGTTTGCCACCGAGTCCCTGTGAAAACGTGCCAACGTCTGCTGGACCTCTTGGCGACAGCCATTCCTTGTTTGCCACGTGCATTATTAAAAATGCGGGCCATGCAGGTATGATCAAAAAAAGGCATTCAATACAAGATCAACTGGACTTTATTTGTTGCAGAAAACGTTTCGACTCCTTTCCAGGAGGCTTTTTCGATTCAGAATGGCAGTTGTGAGAGAGAGAAGTTTTATACAGGCTGACATGCCACGCACCAACATATGCAAATGTTGGTGCGTGGCATGTCAGCCTGTATAAAACTTCTCTGTCTCACAGCTGCCATTCTGAATTGAAAAAGCCTCCTGGATAGGAGTCGAAACGTTTTCTGCAACAAATAAAGTCCAGTTGATCTTGTATTGAATGCCTTTTTTTGATTTTATCATGTCCTGGATGACTGAGAATCTTCACCAGCACATGTAGGTATGGCTTAACCAACAAATACAACCCGCTCTGCCTAAACAAACAGAAAAGGTTAAGATAGACCCAAATGTGTCTAAAGGCCCTGGAACCTTGGAGAGATCTGTCCATTTTCACGGAAGGGGTCTCACTAGGAAGGGTGTCATCCCGTGTAGTCATCACAACGGACGCCTCAAAAACAGGATGGGGAGTGATCTGCAGGAACCAGAACGTCCGCGGCCTTTGGAACAAGCAGGAAGCCAAATTGCATATTAACTTCCTGGAATTGCTGGCCATATTCCTGTCATTATAGTACTTATTCAGTAAAGGTCTGGTTGCCAGGCATCATATCCTGGTAAAATCAGATAACAGGACCACAGTGTCCTTCATCAACAGAGAGGGAGGGACGAGGTCCCGGGCCCTCCTCGATCTGACACGGAGGATGCTCACGTGGGATGCTCCAAGAATTCTATCACTTAGGGCGACTCATGTCCCTGGTGATCTGAATTATGGAGCAGATGCCCTTTCAAGAGGGCCTCTTTTGGCGTCAGAATGGAGCCTGAACCCACGGATCGTGGAACAGGTATGGTCACGTTTCGGCAGAGCCTCTGTGGACCTGTTCGCTTGCAGAGCTAGCTCACACTGTGACCTCTATTTCTCCCTGAAGGAGACAGATGCTCCGTTGGGGATAGATGCTCTGGCACATGATTGGCCAGCAGGGGTGCTCTACTATGCCTTTCCACCTGTCCCTCTGATCGGGGCGACATTGGAACGGGTAAGACGGGGAGCCCTCTCCTTGATCCTCATAGCTCCCAGATGGCCACAGAAACCGTGGTTCCCGGAGTTGATCTCAATGTTGTCAGGGACACCATGGCAATTGCCTCCTCATAGGGACCTACTGACTCAGGCACGTGGACAACTTCTACACCCACGTCCAAGGTTGTGGCAACTCTCAGCCTGGCCTCTGAAAGGTACTGGCTGAAAGCCTAAGGCTTTGGTTGCTTTGTCCCGACATAAGCAGCAATAACATTCACAAGAGTATCCCTTGATGTTTATGTTTTTTTGCCTGGGAGATGTATAATGGAAAGGTTTCCCCTCTCCTTGACTGATCTCCAACATCAGGATGGGCTCCACTTGTCAGTCAGGCCGTAAAACAAAAACAAAGAGGGAAACATTGCTCCTCCTGCTCAAAGGGAAACAGGAGTCAATGAAGAATCACGCTACTAGAGCAGCGCTTGGGCTGTCTCTAGTTAGTGTTATATATATAAATGGTCATGTGAGACATCATGTGGATGTCTCTCACATTTGGCTTTTTTCCTCTTGGCATCTGCTCTCTGCATCCCTTGTAGTAAGCAGCTAGGAGATGCCCGTCCCTTAGGACGGAGGTTCTCACATGCATTTTGCTGAGCATTTCAAGGGCGTGAATGAATTACGTTCCCATAGCAAGTATGTTGCACCGAGAGACCGAACTGAAAGGGAACTGAAAGTTATGCACCATAACTCATGTTCCCTGAAGGAAGGGAACGAGGTGCAACATAGCTGGCCCTTTTCAATGCTGAAAGCTCGGTGAAGTGCAATTTCTGAGAAAGATGGAGGGGCGTCAGTCGCTTAAGTACCTGAAAGGCGGTACCTCTGACGCGGGGTGACGCCCCCTGCCGTAAAAGGCGTGATTGTATTCCTTCAGGTAATCGCTCAGGGGTGCAATTCCCATAGCAAGTATGTTGCACCTCGTTCCCTTCCTTCAGGGAACATGAGTTATGGTGCATAACTTTCAGTTTTCCAGGTCCGGTGCACGGTGGAACTGCATGGATAGTTGGCACAGCATCTTCCTTCAGTCTCGAACCACTTTTCCCCTTAAATCCAAATGCCTGCATCATTCCTGATGCGTAGTCTTCCGGTTTAAAGTGTTTTGAACACAAAACACTGCTATGCGATGGAGCAATGAAGTCAGCTCGTTTGACTTGAACAAACTTTATCCATGCATTCTGAATCCTTTTGATTTGGGGGAAATAATGAACACTAACACCATCCTTCGAGGTATTGCTGCAGAACTGGGCAACACATCGGTTCGGCATTTTCTTAGTTGTATTCGTAACTACTCTGGTCAGAAATAAGAAAGCTACGTTGATGCATGATGCTCGTTATAACTCCGTCTGCATTCAAGGTGGATCCTTCAGTGACGTCAATGCCCATATATGGAGAGGGACACATTATGCCGCAGCTGCTGCGTTAAGTCTCCTTTAAAGAGGAACTAAACACAGGTTGAGACGGTAACACCTCCCCCTAAGCAGATTAAAAATCACCCTCAAAATGGGCATGTCGAGAGACAAGGAGGGGAGGAGGTAGAGTTGTGCTTTTGTCCACGCCTCCACCAGCAACAACCTAAAACAAATTAAACCTCTAGCCAACAACATACACCAAGCAACAACAAAGGATAAACATGTAGATGTATTTATCTATTCCACCCATTCCATCCAAAACCAAAGGCTTAAAAAAATGGGGAAAAAAGGAAAACAAAACCGCTTGTCAGGAGTGAAATGTGGCACTTCCATATAAGGTATGAATGCTGCAGGACCTTCTCATCTCTGCAGGGGATTGGCTCTGCTTGAACCACTTCCGTGACGTCAGAGTGAGAAAACATGTCACAGTGAGAATCCTAGACCAATAAAAAAATTAAGGTGCAATTCCTCTGTTCAACCCATAGGGGTCACCGTAAACACGTTTTTAGACCGGGGTTTAGTTCCTCTTTAATCATGAAATAACACATTTGCGTTATTTCTCTACAATATCAATAAAACGCTCCTGTTTTATTATTTAAGTCACTACTACATATTAATGGTGATGCAATTTGAAAACATGGTGGGTCATGGACTTTAAATAGGTGGTTTACAGTGCATTATTGCCACCTTTGGCTGAAGTAGAGCTCCTGAGTGGAATACTGAGTTATGAAATCAAGTGTGCATGCACAGTTTGCAAGGACATAGAAACCATGAACTATGTTTCTGCTCTAACCGTTAGCTTGACTATTCGTTTCCAAACATCGTTCTCCCTCAGACTTAGGCCCTGTATACACGTAGCCTGGTGTTTGAAAAACGAATATCTGCGCAAAAAAAATCTCTGTTGTTCGGATATTTAAAATGTTCGTCTACATGTCCCCGTTTATTTTCACCACAGAGCGTTGTAAAGAATATGCCGAACCCATAGGTGGCAGTGTAGTGCAGTTAAAACCCTTCAAAGCAAACCACAACTTCCTGTTATTTATTTTTATTTTTTTCGTTCGTTTGTATGGACAGACCGCGAGGTTGAACTACTATTAAATGGTGTTGGAGTACAAAGTTAATAAAACGCAGGAAAATGTAAACTGGGAATTATGTCCGACTGGGAATCATGTCAGAGCAGGTATGTTGACATATTAGCGCTTTTTTTTTCGCCAAGCATTATGTGATAATAATAATAATAATAATTAATTCAATTTATAATGCACTTTTCATTACTGAAAATCTCAAAGTGCTACACATATATTGAATGCTACACACATTCATAAACCGGTGGCGGCAGACTACCATGCAAGGTGCTTTCCAGTCCTACCGGGAGCAACTCAGGGTTAAGTGTCTTGCCCAAGGACACAACGACACATGGTGCGGGTCCCGGGAGTCGAACCGCCAACTTTCCGATCGGGAGACGACTGCCATTACCACTACACCACGGCCGCCCCCAATGTCAATGTGTGATGTCAGCGCTGCTCCAGCTGGAGCAGAAACCTCCGGTTCTGAAAGTCCACACGCAGACTCGAAAGCGGAGAATTCTCAAATCTCCACTTTGGTCAGAGTTTTTTAATTATTCGTTTATAGTTACATCAACCGGAGTTCACGTGTGGATGATAGGCCAAACCGCATGATAAACTGAACTTTCTTGTTCGTTTTTACTGATATCCGGCTACGTGTGTACAGGGCCTTAGAGGCTTAGAAGACTCTTGTTGTTGTTTACTGCAAGTTTGTTACTGGCAGATGACAGCAACTCCAAATAACCACATTAAATAAGTCCAAACTTTTCCTTTGCACATGATGCATGTCTTCAACTCAAACATGGCTAGGTATCGGTAGTCTGAGCAAACCTTGTACAGTACAGACAAGTACACAAAGAGATTAGGTTTTTTGTGACCGTCCAATATTGAGCTGTTAGTCAGTAGAGGTGTGTGTGTGTGTTGGATCAATAGTGAGCTCCATCTGTTTTAATGCTGCTATTTTGCCTTGTATCTAGAAATTGAGGGCTACATTGACAGCTTCATCAGACATGGGCTCATTCCTTCCTGCTCTTCTTGCAGAAGAGGCTATTGTGCCATGATCAATAATGTATGGCAACCCGCAACTGTTTACAAAGAACACCGTAAGCACATACTGTCATTTATTATTTCATGGCACGGGTTCATTAGAAAGAACAAAAGTTCCTAATTTTTATTCCCAAATTTGTATGAACCAGTTCAGTGCACCAAATATTTCACAGACTGTTAGTGGTTTCATGGTCTGCAATGTTGGTTAAGAAAAATGCTCATTTCAGAGATCCAGTCTGCCACAACTCACAGAACAATCCAACAAACTTTTTTTTTTTCTAGTTCTTTTTTGTTGTTCAGTTTTTGGATGCAGACACTGTGATTCAGGATTTATTCACAGCACCATTCCTGTGGAACCAACTTGGGCTGCTAGAATCCAAACAAGCCATTTTAGACAAAGCATGAAAGGATATTGCTTTTTTGTTTTTCCTCTGCATCACTGCTTCTCCTTTTATGACTGATTTTTTTCTCTCTCCTTTTGTTATGCCTGGACTGCTACCAAGCAGGAGCAGGACAAAACTGGGGAGTGGTGAGCGAGAATGGCTCGGCACTACAACACATGATGCTCATGAGGCTCCAGAATCAGTTTACTCACCTGTCGAAATGGGTGAAGTGGTTGTGGTGTTTGTCCTGGAAGAATAGAAGACAAACAAAGAGGGAAACAAGGTTTGAGGATGAGGTCTCTCATTCGAAAAGCAAAGGGAACGCTAATCTAATCACAAAAGCAGGAGAGCACATTTCCTCTCACCAGAGGGTAACTAATCATGACCCCACTCCACCATCGCACACTCCAAACTGAGACACTAGAAGCAGGCTCCTCGTGCCTCTTTGGGCCTGTGGCTCTGAGAGTTAATCTGATCTAACATGGGTTCAGTCACTGTTGAGAGGAGAGAGTCATATATATATGTGCGTGTGTGTGTGCGTGCGCGCATGTGAAAGTGAGGTAGTGAAACTCAAAAGGCTATAGGAGGACGTAACATGGGGTGAATACTTTGATTATCACTGCAGAAAGAAAGCTTTTTTGATTCAATAGCTTCCTCATGATGCTGTGCGCTGCAGTCTTTCCCCCTCATCTCTGTCTCTTCAAGGACACAATGAATAAATCAGATTCCGACTCGCTTGTTCCATTTCCCTCTTTTCTCCACTTTAGCTCTTCAGCTTTTTTTTTCTTCCAAGTGCACCTGAACAGACATGCACTTGACAGGTTCAGCTGGCATTTATCAGCTTTCCAGGCATGTTATTTAGAAAAGTAGTTCAAATTTACAGGCGTAAATAGTCTTTTTAGTATATTTTTTTCCCAAATGGAGCTGATTTCATTTGGTGTTGTTAGCACCTCAAGACTCTTATTAATGGTGGCAATGCAAAATCACTGAAGCACTTTTATTACCTCTCTGTTTAGTTCTGTCCAGACTTGGTCCACTTTCACGCCATACAGCTTTACATGAAACCAGCATGCAAATTGTGCATCAAAATGTGTGGTTTAATTGAGAATGGTGTGCTATAACTTTTGGTAATGATAAAAGCCAACCGTTTATTTATACGGTAGACAGAGACATTTTTCCACAGAAAAAATTGCTATTGTAGAGAAAAGACTAGAAAGTTCCTGGAGAAACTTTGACGGGGGCTACCAGGCTAGTGGTCTGCTCATGGTCACCTCACATAATGAGCTTGTTTGTTTCAAAATGGCCACCTCACCTAATGAGTTTGTTTGATTCAAAAAGGCCGCTTCACCTAATGAGCTTGTTTGATTCAAAATGGCCACCTCACCTAATGAGCATGTTTGATTCAAAATGGCCACCTCACGTAATGAGCTTGTTTGATTCAAAATGGCCACCTCACCTAATGAGCTTGTTTCATTCAAAATGGTCGTCTCACCTAATGAGCTTGTTTGATTCAAAATGGCCCCCTCACCTATTGAGCTTGTTTGATTCAAAATGGCCACCTCACCTAATGAGCTTGTTTGATTCAAAATGGCCGCCTCACCTAATGAGCATGTTTGATTCAAAATGACCACCTCAGCTAATAAGCTTGTTTGATTCAAAATGGCTGCCTCACCTAATGAGCTTGTTTGATTCAAAATGGCCGCCTCACCTACTTTAATTGTAGATTCAACATGGCTACATTACATGCATTACTGCCTTGTATGTTGAACCAAAATGGTGCCCTATGTTACTCAGTTTCTTTGAAAAGTTAACTCCCATTCATTTCCTATGGGAAATTTTGGATTTTTGTTAGCAAAATACATTGCCATGTTAACTCCGATTGCTTATAAAAGTAATAGCACACATCTCTGAGTCGGGCCGGTCGTTTTGATATAACTTTTGTGGGGGTTCACTTTGTGGTTCGGTCCGTATTAAAGTTGAAAAATATAACTTTTTCTGGTGTAGAATAATAATTGTTTAATTGTTTATTAAATTTGTTCATTTTTTTACAAAAGAAACAATACAAGACAATCTCATAAATGATTGTGTACAAAATGTAAAAAAATGAAAGGTAGCAGAAAGAAGAATAAATCTTATTATATCTGCCCCTTACTTCCAACAATCAGATTAAACAACAATAATCAACCATGTAAACAATAATAATCTTCAACCAACTTTTTCCAACAATCAGATTAAACAATAATAATCTTCAGCCAACAGTACAAAATGACTAACTCTTTCTAATTTTCTAACTAATACAATACACATTACGCTATTTCATATATATTTTTTTAACACATTTGTTTTGATCATTTTTTTAAATGTAAACATTGACTTGGCATTTTTAACTACATTCTCCAAGCCATTCCATAATCTAATTCCCTGGATTGAGGTAGAACGTCCCTTCAAACTGGTTCTGAATTGTGGTTTTACAAACAACTCTGTCCCCTTAAGATTATAACAACTTTGTCTTTTAACAAAGTGCATTTGGATATTTAAAGGTAATGCATTATTTTGAGCTCTATACATAACTGATAAAATATTATAGTCTACCAAATCATGGAACTTCAATAACTTTAGTTGATAAAATAATGTACTTGATGGATGACGGTAATGCTTTCTAGTGATAATTCTTACGGCTCTTTTCTGTAATACAAAATAGTGGGCAGTAATCAACTAGTTCCTGGATTTGGAGATTCATTACGTCTTTGTTCGCAAATTACGTTGCCACGGTAACTCGAAATGCCAATAAAAGTAATAGCACACATCAGGGGGCCGAGCCCGTCGTTTTGATATAACTTTTGTGGGGGTAGACATTGTGGTTCGGGCCGCATTAACGCTCGACGAAATGTAGACACACGTTCGAGCAGAATAACAATAGGTGGCTTCCATGCATTTACATGCAATGGCAGCCCCCAATTAGGAAACATAAGGATTATGAACATCATCAGACACGCTGTACTTAAAAGTAAAAACATCATACTTTACACAGGTCACAGAAAGTTTGAATTTCCATTTCTGAACTGGCATTTTGATTTCATTTATGCTTTTATACAACCACAGCATCTTCTTTTCTGAGTCTCAGGGGTTGCTGGTGCCCATATCCAGCAGTCACTGTGAGAGAGGCAGGGGACACCCTGGACAGGTCTCCAGTCCATCACAGGGACGCATAGAGACAAGCGAGACAAACAACCATTCACTCTGTCACTTACCCTAGGGACAACTTAGAGTTATCAATTAGCTTAATAGGATATACTATATGTTTTTGTCTGTGGGAGGAAACCTAGAAAACCTGCATATGTATGAGGAGAACATGCAAACTCCGAGAAAGGCTCCAGGCCAGGAATTGATCCAGCAACCTTTTCGAGAAGTGACAACTCTACTAACTGTGTCATAATCTCTAATTTAACTCTCTAAAATGTTACAATCTGTTGCAAGCTCAATTTACACATTCTACCATACTATACATACCATCTTCTTCGCTAACTGTTTCTCTCAATTACTGTTTTCTCACAAATCCTCCCAGAATGCAGAGTGAGCACCACAGCTTCCATATACCTGTACAGACAGGTTAAGAACAAATCACACAGTGTCAAAAGTCAGGGAGTAAAAGTGGGTTTTTAAGCGAGACTTGAAAATAGTGAAAGTGGGAGCATGCCTTACATGCAGCGGTAAGTCATTCCACAGTCTTGAACCTGCAATAGAAAAGGCCCTGTCACCGCCAAGCTTAAGACGGGTTCCTGGAACCAATAAAAGCATCTGGTCTGTTGACCTCAGAGCGTACTTTGGGACATATGGTTGCAGCACATTGGTGAGATCAGAGGGGGAAAAGTTGTTTAGAGGTTTAAAAACAAACAGAAGGGTTTTGAACTGAATTCGAAAGTGAACCGTGTGCCAGTGCAGGGAGGTTAAAACTGGTGTAATGTGCTCTCTTTTGCTTATAGCAGTTAAAAATTGGGCTGCAACATTTTGGACCAGTTGTAATCATGCACTGGAAGTCTTAATGATTCCAAACAGAAGCACATTGCCATAATCGAGCCTGGATATTATGAAAGCATGTTATGCAATGTTATTTTTGGACAGTATGGACTTCCATCCATCCATCCATCCATCCATCTTCTTCCGCTTATCCGGGGTCGGGTCGCGGGGGTAGCAGCCTAAGTAGGGAGGCCCAGACTTCCCTCTCCCCAGCCACTTGGAGCAGCTCCTCCGGGGGAATCCCAAGGCGTTCCCAGGCCAGCCGAGAAACATAGTCCCTCCAGCGCGTCCTGGGTCTTCCTCTGGGTCTCCTCCCGGTGGGACATGCCCGGAACACCTCACCAGGGAGGCGTCCAGGAGGCATCCTAACCAGATGCCCGAGCCACCTCAACTGGCTCCTCTCGATGTGGAGAAGCAGCGGCTCTACTCCGAGTCCCTCCCGGATGACTGAGCTTCTCACCCTATCTCTAAGGGAGAGTCCAGCCACCCTGCGGAGAAAACTCATTTCAGCCGCTTGTATCCGAGATCTTGTTCTTTCGGTCATAACCCAAAGCTCATGACCATAGATGAGGGTGGGAACGTAGATCGATCGGTAAATTGAGAGCTTTGCCTTTTGACTCAGCTCTCTCTTCACCACGACAGACCGGTACAGCGCCCGCTTCACTGCGGACGCTGCACCTATCCGCCTATCGATCTCACGCTCCAGTTTTCCGTCATTCGTGAACAAGATCCCGAGATACTTAAACTCCTCCACTTGGGGCAGGACCTCCTCCCCGACCCAGAGAGGGCATGCTACCCTTTTCCAGTATGGACTTCAGTTTAGACAATCATCTCAACTGAAAAAAAACAGGATTTAACAATTGTGTTTAAATGACTGTTAAGTTTCATGGAAGGTCCCATTGTCACTCCCAGATTAGTGGCTCTTTAGCCGTTTTCGCATTGGCCAGCCCTCCCCGGCTCTCCCAGCTTCCAACCCGGGTTCGGCGTATTCGCATTTACCTTTTCCGCCCGGGATCCACCCTTGTTCTGGAACCATCTCCACCGTGGTTCTTATCGGGCCGAGCCCCACGGACCCAGTTTCACGTCATGTACTGCTCACATTTGATTCGTTGTTTGCAGCAGGGGCGGGACTCATTCAAACAACCTCAGCGCGAGGGTTGAATTTCATTCAAATTTAACTACAGAAACGAGAAACCCCTAAAACAATTGTTAGCTGAATTAGTTTTTCTGAGTTAAATTTTTGTTAATAACTGATCACAAATCAGCTTATGTTACAACGTAAATAACAACGAAGCGCGGACCCATTTCCGCCTTTCAGCGCGACTTGAATGTCATTAAACAATAACTAAAACAATAACTAATATTGTCTAACTGTTGCGCAGCCAGGGTTTTAAAATATAACTAATAATCTCTAACTTCTACGTGCAGCTAAAATGTTAAGAGGAGTGATTCCTATATGGGGAAGGTGGACACCTGAAAATCATACCACTGGATCCCCCCTCTCCCCCCGCTGCTGGTGGACCTGCCTGTTTATCTTCGCTGCGCTCATCATCTGCCTGCCCGGAGATATCGCTCCAGACACTGGGGAAAACAAGCTGGTCGGCTGGTGAAGCTTAAAGCCCTGCATGTTGCATCTTCCTCTCCAGCTGATGGTCATTGTTTCCATCATCAGCTTCCCACGTGCCCGAACCAGGTGGGAGTTGTCAGCCGGTGCGGCTCACTGCTCGACACGGAGAGGCTGTTACTGAAAATCTGCGGCCGCTGGCGCGCGCTCACTCCACTACTGCTGGGTCCACCTTGGACAATATCAGTATGTGTGTTTCTCAGATGCAATCAAACCTTCACATCCTGTTTTGCTTTAATAATCAGAGCAGAGCAAAAGCCCATAAAATTACACCAAACCACCAAATGACAGAAACAAAATTTGATTATCTACTGGGGAACGCCTCAGGAACAACTCAGGAACAAATCAGGAGGTAATGAGCAGTGGTGGGTAGCGCTAATCCAAAAATTAGTTCCGCTATTTCTAAAGTGATTATTAATTTATTTAGGTCCGCAATTTCAAAAGCGCTTATGTCTTGGGAAAACTAGCGGAAGCTAATTTTTCCCAAGACATAAGCGCTTTTGAAATTGCGGACCTAAATAAATTAATAATCACTTTAGAAATAGCGGAACTAATTTTTGGATTAGCGCTACCCACCACTGCTCATTACCTCCTGATTTGTTCCTGAGTTGTTCCTGAGGCGTTCCCCTAATCAAATTTTGTTTCTGTCATTTGGTGGTTTGGTGTAATTTTATGGGCTTTTGCTCTGCTCTGATTATTAAAGCAAAACAGGATGTGAAGGTTTGATTGCATCTGAGAAACACACAAACATGTAATCTGTTGTTGTTGTTGTTGTTGTTGTTACAGCTGTCCCCATGGGGTCGCAGGTCAGTTTAGAGGTCAGCCTGTGACAGTTTAAAAAAAAGTTGTGTTTGGGTTGTCCACACAAAAACAAGTTTTTGATGTTTTCACTCAGAGGAAACCCTTGAAAACAACCCTGACATCCTCCAGTTATTTCAGGACCTTGGGTTATTTGTGGATCTTGATCTTGATGGTGTGGAAGGCTTGTGCATTTGACTGATCACACATTTGATCTCTCCTTCCCCGAGACGCGTGCGGCGTCTTCAGACGTGTCTCATAAAAGTTTGACAGAAACTAACTGTAGTGTGCTCGTGTTCACAGCCAAATATGTTTCCCCTGGAGGACTGCAGAGTCTAACAGCTGTCTTCGGGATCCATCACGTCCTCCCGACTCTGACAACCTGATCCGCAGCAGAACTCTGTGTTCCATTTGTTCCTTTTGTGTGGCGGGTGTCTGAACGAGCTCTGTTGGTGAGAGCGTGAAGGTGTTGGCATGCTGCGTCTCCCATGTCCTTGGAAGATTTCCAGCATCACGTCCTAAGAAATGAGCCTCTGAGGGAGAGGGAAAAAACGCCACAGCTCAACGCCACGCTGCAGAAATACCTGCTTCCAAAGCACACACTGTCTGAGGAGCGAGCTCACCTGCCAGCTTCTTCTGAGAAGAACAGAGGAGTGTTGGGGTGGGGGGGTCTGTCAGGCCTGTTCAGTCTCAGAGTAAAAACGTGATGCTAAAACAACAAGCCCCACATGTTTTTACAACTTTACCATGTGACTAAAACTGGATGCAACACGTTACAAGGTCTACTGAACATTTGTGTTCAGTCGTTACAACGAAGACAAAACTAATGCTCTTTATAAGGAACTGTCTCATAATGTGTCTCATAATGTGTCTCATAATGTGTCTCATAATGTGTCTCATAATGTTGTCTCATAATGTGTCTCATAATGTGTCTCATAATGTGTCTCATAATGTCTCATAATGTGTCTCATAATGTGTCTCATAATGTGTCTCATAATGTGTCTCATAATGTGTCTCATAATGTTGTCTCATAATGTGTCTCATAATGTGTCTCATAATGTTGTCTCATAATGTTGTCTCATAATGTGTCTCATAATGTGTCTCATAATGTGTCTCATAATGTTGTCTCATAATGTTGTCTCATAATGTGTCTCATAATGTGTCTCATAATGTTGTCTCATAATGTGTCTCATAATGTGTCTCATAATGTGTCTCATAATGTGTCTCATAATGTTGTCTCATAATGTGTCTCATAATGTGTCTCATAATGTGTCTCATAATGTGTCTCATAATGTGTCTCATAATGTGTCTCATAATGTGTCTCATAATGTGTCTCATAATGTTGTCTCATAATGTTGTCTCATAATGTGTCTCATAATGTGTCTCATAATGTTGTCTCATAATGTTGTCTCATAATGTTGTCTCATAATGTGTCTCATAATGTGTCTCATAATGTGTCTCATAATGTGCCTCATAATGTTGTCTCATAATGTGTCTCATAATGTGTCTCATAATGTGTCTCACAATGTGTCTCATAATCCATCCATCCATCCATCGTCTTCCGCTTATCCGGGGTCGGGTCGCGGGGGTAGCAGCCTAAGTAGGGAGGCCCAGACTTCCCTCTCCCCAGCCACTTGGAGCAGTTCCTCCGGGGGAATCCCAAGGCGTTCCCAGGCCAGCCGAGAAACATAGTCCCTCCAGCGCGTCCTGGGTCTTCCTCTGGGTCTCCTCCCGGTGGGACGTGCCCGGAACACCTCACCAGGGAGGCGTCCAGGAGGCATCCTAACCAGATGCCCGAGCCACCTCAACTGGCTCCTCTCGATGTGGAGAAGCAGCGGCTCTACTCCGAGTCCCTCCCGGATGACTGAGCTTCTCACCCTATCTCTAAGGGAGAGTCCAGCCACCCTGCGGAGAAAACTCATTTCAGCCGCTTGTATCCGAGATCTTGTTCTTTCGGTCATAACCCAAAGCTCATGACCATAGATGAGGGTGGGAACGTAGATCGATCGGTAAATTGAGAGCTTTGCCTTTTGACTCAGCTCTCTCTTCACCACGACAGACCGGTACAGCGCCCGCTTCACTGCGGACGCTGCACCTATCCGCCTATCGATCTCACGCTCCAGTTTTCCCTCATTCGTGAACAAGATCCCGAGATACTTAAACTCCTCCACTTGGGGCAGGACCTCCTCCCCGACCCGGAGAGGGCATGCTACCCTTTTCCGGCTCAAGACCATGGCCTCGGATTTGGAGGAACTGATCCTCATCCCGGCCGCATCACACTCGGCTGCAAACCGCTCCAGTGAAAGTTGTAAATCACGAACTGATGAAGCCAGTAGGACCACATCATCTGCAAAAAACAGAGAAGCGATTCTAAGGTCACCAAAACGGATCCTCTCAACACCTTGGCTGCGCCTAGAAATTCTGTCCATAAAAGTTATGAACAGAATCGGTGACAAAGGGCAACCTTGGCGGAGTCCAACTCTCACCGGAAACGAGCCTGACTTACTGCCGGCAATGCGGACCAAGCTCTGACACCGGTCGTACAGGGACCTAACAGCCCTTATCAAAGGGCCTGGTACCCCATACTCCCGGAGTACCCCCCACAGAACCCCCCGAGGGACGCGGTCGAATGCCTTCTCCAAGTCCACAAAACACATGTAAACTGGTTGGGCAAACTCCCACGCACCCTCCAGGACCCTGCTGAGGGTGTAGAGCTGGTCCAGTGTTCCACGACCAGGACGAAAACCACACTGCTCCTCCTGAATCCGAGGTTCGACTATCCGACGGACCCTCCTCTCCAGAACCCCTGAATAGACCTTACCAGGGAGGCTTAAGAGTGTGATCCCCCTATAGTTGGAACACACCCTACGGTCCCCCTTTTTAAATAGGGGAACCACCACCCCAGTCTGCCAATCCAAGGGAACTGCCCCCGATGTCCACGCGATATTGCAGAGTCGCGTAAGCCAACACAACCCTACAACATCCAGAGCCCTAAGGAACTCCGGGCGAATCTCATCCACCCCCGGAGCCTTGCCACCGCGGAGCTTTTTAACCACCTCGGCGACCTCAGCACCAGAGATCGGAGAACCCGACCCAAAGTCCCCAGGCTCTGCTTCCTCAGTGGAAGACGTGCCAGTAGGATTGAGGAGGTCTTCGAAGTATTCCGCCCACCGACTCACAACATCCCGAGTTGAGGTCAGCAGCACGCCACCTCCACCATAAATGGTGTTGGTCTCGTACCTCTTTCCCCCCCTGAGACGCCGGATGGTGGACCAGAATCGCCTCGAAGCCGTACGGAAGTCATTCTCCATGGCCTCTCCGAACTCCTCCCACGCCCGAGTTTTTGCCTCAGCAACCACCCGAGCCGCATGCCGCTTGGACTGCCGGTACCTATCAGCTGCTTCCGGGGTCCCACAAGCCAAAAAGGCCCAATAGGACTCCTTCTTCAGCCTGACAGCATCCCTCACTGCCGGTGTCCACCACCGGGTTCGAGGGTTGCCACCTCGACAGGCACCAACAACCTTGCGGCCACAGCTCCGATAAGCTGCCTCGACAATAGAGGCGCGGAACACGGCCCACTCGGACTCCATGTCCCCCGCCTCCCTCGGAACGTGTTCAAAGCTCTCCCGGAGGTGGGAGTTAAAGCTCCGTCTTACGGGAGACTCTGCCAGACGTTCCCAGCAGACCCTCACGATACGTTTGGGTCTGCCAGGTCTGACCGGCATCCTCCCCCACCATCGGAGCCAACTCACCACCAGGTAGTGGTCAGTTGACAGCTCCGCCCCTCTCCTCACCCGAGTGTCCAAGACATGCGGCCGCAGATCAGATGAGACGACAACAAAGTCGATCATCGAACTGCGACCTAGGGTGTCCTGGTGCCAAGAGCACATATGGACACCCTTATGCTTAAACATGGTGTTCGTTATGGACAATCCATGACGAGCACAGAAGTCCAATAACAGAACACCACTCTGGTTCAGATCAGGGGGGCCGTTCCTCCCAACCACACCCCTCCAGGTCTCACTGTCATTGCCCACGTGAGCGTTGAAGTCCCCCAGTAGAACAAGGGAGTCCCCAGGAGGCGCACTCTCCAATACCCCCTCCAAGGACTCCAAAAAGGGTGGGTAGTCTGAGCTGCCGTTTGGTGCATAGGCACAAACAACAGTCAGAGCCCGTCCCCCCACACGTAGGCGAAGGGAGGCTACCCTCTCGTTCACCGGGGTGAACCCCAACGTACAGGCACCAAGATGGGGGGCAACCAGTATGCCCACTCCTGCTCGGCGCCTCTCACCAGGGGCAACTCCAGAGTGGAAGAGTGTCCAACCCCTCTCAAGGAAACTGGTTCCAGAGCCAGAGCCATGCGTTGAGGTGAGTCCGACTATTTCTAGTCGGAACCTCTCAACCTCACACACTAGCTCAGGCTCCTTCCCCACCAGAGAGGTGACATTCCATGTCCCAATGGCCAGCTTCTGTAGCCGAGGATCAGACCGCCAGGGTCCCCGCCCTCGGCCACCACCCATCTCACATTGCACCCGACCCCTTTGGCCCCTCCCACAGGTGGTGAGCCCATGGGAAGGGGGACCCACGTCTCCTCTTCGGGCTGTGCCCGGCCGGGCTCCATGGGTAAAAGCCCGGCCACCAGGCGCTCGCCAGCGTGCCCCACCTCCGGGCCTGGCTCCAGAGTGGGGCCCCGGTGACCCGCGTCCGGGCGAGGGAAAACTTAGTCCATTAATTGTACTCATGTCTCATAATGTGTCTCATAATGTGTCTCAAGAATTAAGTGCAAACAGTTCTGCAGGAACACTTACAAAAATGCAGAAATGTGTAAAAAAGAACAAGATCAAAATAAATGTTAAAGCTGCTGCCGTATTTCATTGTAGTTGCCATGGTAACCTTACACCTGCTGTGTGTGTCACTCCCTGATTGCAAAGTTAACGAGAGGCAGACAGAAACAAAAAGTGAAAAGTGAACTGTTTGGCTATGAGTCAAACACTCCCATCCATCCATTCATCCATCCATCCATCCATCCATCATCTTTACCCGCTTCTTCCTTTTTGGGTCATGGGGGCCACTGGTGCCCATATCCAGCAGTCACTGTAGCTGTTTTCACACTGCACGGCCCTCCCCGGCCCAGCCCGGCTTCTATCCCGGGTTCGTGTTGCTCGCATTTGCCTTCTCGGGCCGGCGGCAGCCCGAGTTTTGGAACCCCACCGACGGAGGTTCTAATCGGGTCGAGCTCCCGGGCCCAGTTTGACGTCATGTACTGCTCATCATGTGATTCGTTGTTTGCAACAGGGGCGGGACTGCTGCGTGTTGAGTTATCAACTCGTTCTAACAACAACCTCAGCGCGAGCTGAATTTCATTAAAATTTAACTACAGAAACGCCTAAAAAATATTTGTTAGCTGAATATATATAGTAGTGTTTCTGAGTTTAATTTTTGTTAATAACTTATTACAAATCAGCTTATTTTACGTTTGTCTTTTATTGGATTAAAAAAAAGGAGTTTTAGTTAACCACAGGCATAACACAAACTCCTTTTTTTATCCAATAAAAGACAAACGTGAAATACTTTTCAACCGAGTGAGGTTCGAACCCGAGTCGAGAAAAGGCTTGGAGCGCCAATCCAACGCTTTACCAGTGAGCCACCGGACATCTTGCCTTTTGTTGTTGCACATTTTCTTTTAACGGATCGCCCCTCAGAAAATCCTTGCTACGCCCGTGTAAAATAAGCTGATTTGTAATCAGTTATTAACAAAAATTACTGTAAACTCAGAAACACTAACATATATATTCAGCTAACAAATGTTTTAGTTTGGTGTTTTAGTGTTGGTGTAAATTTTCATACTTTTATACTATTATGAAAAAACTCAGGACAGTGTTACACTTTTACTATTTTATGCTTATGTTTATTAAATGTTTTAGTGTTTAGTGTTTAGATGGTTACTGTTGCACCGAGGGACTGAGAGAAACGCAATTTCGGTCCTGTGTATGTCCTGTACATATTGCAGTTCTGACAATAAAGTTGACTTTGACTTTTGACTTTGACTTTTTTAGCGGCGTCTCCATCCCTTCTCTTTCCACCTCTTAACACACACCAGGCGCGCACACAAGAACTCTCCACCCACTTCAAGGCGGCTCTCCGCACAATGCGTAATGAGCGGGGGCGGGCCAGGCTGGGCTCAGGGCCAACCAGGGACGAGCTGGGCTGGGGAGGGCTCAGCAGTGCGAAAACGGCTTGTGAGAGGCGGGGGACATCCTGGACAGGTCTCCAATCCATCACAGAGATAAGGCCGAGATACACTTGAGCGTCCTCAGGTACGCCACTCTACGCACGCATTTTGTGCGCATGTGTTTTGCTGCTATACTTCAGAAACTATCAGCTTTCAAACGCTCGCGTTCTCCTTGTTGTAATATGAGCAGCTGCGCACGGAGGGGACTCAACTGAGCTCGCTGATTGGTCACTTGCTGACACGCCTACTGAAATGATTGACAGCTTTCAGTCAGCTCATGTAGCTCGCTGAAGACCGCGGCGGTGTTCTGATACGGTGTTTCTACTATATATGTTATAAAAAGTTCTCTCAGAAATAAAAATAATAACAGGGAGTGCTTTTCCTGCAGCACACAGCCCACCAGGGATATTTAAAACATCGCGCACCCAGGTAGGACCTGAATTCATTCATTTCATTCATGGAGTGAACGGAGGAAGAAGTGATTACTTGACTTTAGGCAAAAAAACAAAAGAAAAGGCCCGATCAGCGATAAAGAAGGGGAATTTATTTCATTTGTGTAACATACAAAACAGTCCGGCGCCGGGGAAGTTTATGGTCAGACACCGCGCATCGCGCACGCGGACGTAAAAAAAAAGCTTTGCGCGTATGTGCCCTGAGGGGCTACGCGGGGCTACGCTTTTGCCTTGACGTACGTACGCTGCGTATAGGCGTACCGTGAGGACGCTCAAGTGTATCTCGGCCTATAGACTGAAGACCTGTCCACACTTTTGATCACACCTATGGACAATAGAGTTATCAGTCAGTCCAACATGCATGTTTTTGTTCAGTGGGAGGAAACTGGGGTGCCTGGAGAAAACCCACGCAGCACTGAGAGAACATGCAAACTCCACATTAACCGGGATTTGAACTGGCAACGTTCTCGCTGAGAGGCAACAGCTTTACCAACTGCACCACCATGGCACCTGAGTCAAACACTTGCTATATGAAATCTAAAAGTCAGAGATTGAAAATGTTTGAACGGTGAGCAGCAGATGGCTCTGATGGAAACAACGTTAAAAGTTAAAAAGAACTTTCTTCTAGGTTGGAAGAAAATATTTTGAGACAAAACGTGAGTAAATCTGTGGAAGCCTGGGGGATCACTGTGGTTCCTGGGGTTTGAAAGAAAGCCAGCAGCCCTACAGCACAGAGAAACTCACGAGTGTAAGAAGATAAAACAAAACAGTCATTTTGATGTCTAACAGGTATGTGTAGCAGAAAGAGGCATCTCGTCTGACAAAACTGTTTCAGTGAAGTAAAGCACAAAACTCACTTGTAATGTGCACAAGGTAATATTTAGTGTGAAAAATGTATTCCACATGTATGCAGGCTTACTTTTAACTTTGATATTTTTATTTCAGGCTCGGATTGCTCTAAAAATAGTTTTTTTTTAAAGCAGGTAAATAAGGAGGTCCAGTTAGCCCCTAATGAGCATGAATGGTCATAAAGACAACATGAGGGTTAAAAAGGGTTACAGCAGACTTAGTTCTATTTGCTCATTATTCTTCTGTTTCCATTACAGTATACTTTTTGATTTACTGCTCCTCCCACAAACCAAAAAAATAATCAAACTTTGGGTTCAATAAGGAACCGTGTGCTTTGGCTTTATGGGTATCAGTACATCCACCTGTATGGACAAAATCTGAAGGATAATCATCTCCCAACTGGGATTTGGGGGAAATGAGCTACGGTAGATTTATTTCCCGTCCTACCCAGGCGTGCTGTAAGGTATACCTCCATTAATTTGGTTCTGTCAGCCTTCGGGTCATAAAGCAGATTATTGTGGCTGCAGCTCCTCAGACTGCCTGAATGTTGTGCTTTATACTGAAGTTTCTGCTTTACTCAGTCATCTTGTTCCCAGTTAAAGTGTGATGCTGGTGTAGTTTTGGGTTGTAAGCTTGGACTTTTGAGAGAGTTTAAGTGGAGTCTCAGCCCTAAAAGCCCGAGTCTGTCCCCTCATTCTGGTTTCACAAGGTCACAGGGTCATTGCTCCAATTTAAGACGCACTGACTGTTAAAGCAGATAAAATAATTGCAGTGAGGACTGCAGCTCGGGGTTGCAGCTCAACTTGCAGCATCTGACTCTGAGGAGCAACACTGTTACGTAACAAGGCCAAGGCTCACAGGGGCCCGGGGGATGAAAAAATAAATATTGTTCTGTGCAAAGATAGACGAGCTCCGAGAGTGAACGAGGTCACAACCACACATCTGTGTCTGAGTGAAGGCCAGCAGAAACATCTGCAGCTCCACCTCCTCGTACACATTTTACCAGCGGGTCTCCCTGTGGACAATGTTGTCAGTCCAAACCCCACGAATCAGCACAAAGGCTTTGGTTGGCGGGGGAATGGTGTAAAACACAGTGCTCTGCCATCAGTGACTGATTTATGAAACTTTGGAACTAATAAAAAAAAAACAATCATCAACTTAAAGCTGCAGTCTGCAGTTTCTGTAGTGCAGTCTGTAAGTTGTCTAAAAATATATTTTAACATATTTCTTCACTCTGTCACTATCTCCTGACAGACTGATGTTAGACAAAGTAATCTCTGAAAAAACTATAGTCCCCTTGCTTCTCCAGGTGGTAAATAAGAATTTCAAAAAAGCCACAGTGACCCGCCGTTAACCAGCCAATAAAAACAGAGCTTCTCACTTCTCACGCTCCTAACCCACGCCCCCCCCGTCCCAGCCCGCAGCGGCCGCGCACGTTCTCGTTGAAATAATTGCAAAGTGATGTAAAATTGTTTTGTATGTGACACAAATGTATTAAATTCCCCTTCTTCATCCCTGATCTGGACTTTTCTTTTGTTTTTTTGCCAAAAGTCAAGTGATCGCTTCCTCCTCGCCGAGTCCATGACAGAAATCATGAGGAAATGAATGGATTTGTCACGAGCGAATTAAACTCGGGTTCAACGTGGCTGCGCGCGGCTCTGCAGATTTCATGGTGTTCTGGTGTGCTGGACCAGCGCTCCCTGTTTTTATTTTATTTTTTAGAACGTTTTATTAACATATAATCACAGAACTTGGCAGCTGCTGACAGGAGATGCAGTGGAGGCGGAGCATTCGGAAGCAGCACCAACAGCAAGATGGAGCAGAGCCATATATGGCTCTGAGTGGGAGGGACCAGCATGCTCAGATGAAAATGTTCCTAAGTGCTGCGTTCTACAAAAACTGCAGACTGAACCTTTAAAGTACTCATTTTGGGGGGAAAATAGGGAAGATTTTTTTTTCTCAAACTGAAACCATAAAACTAATAATAAACATTTCTTCACAAAACAGAACTACCAACCTCATTTAAAAATAATTTTCTGTCTAAATATTGTTTAAGAAGAAAGGCAGATTCTTCAATGAGTTCTCGCTGACCATAACGAGTCCCCCACGAGCAGCATCAGTTGTGTTAGGAGCGACTAATCTAGAAATGATGCCTCGCCGGCTCGGATGTCACCCAGGTGAACAAATCCAACATAGGGGAACCAGAACCTTCTGACAAGAACTGGGATAAATCATTTATTCATCCATGAAGAGATGAAATGCGCCAAAATAAACACTTTTGATTTGTTTTCAGAAATGAGGAAAAGTTGTTTTAGAAAGCTGTTGATTGGGTTTAGGTGCTGATTTGTGGGGGTTCTGTTGGGCTCGGTTGGCACATCTGAGAGTGCAAAAAATGAGAAACACATTGTTGAGCCTTTGGTAGACGTTGGGGATTGTTTAAAGCTGTTTTTCAGATTATGTCATGCTCTGAAGATGGAAGACGGTGACAAGAGAAATTGTTGTTACATTTTGTCCAAGTCATAAATCTGAACTCCTCTGAGGTTCAATTAAAAGCTTTAATCAGAATCTGAACTTTTCATTTTCACACAAAAAATGTTTAAGGTTAGTTTGCAAGTTTTTCACAAACACTTTCCTAAAGTTCTGACTCCTTTTCCTCAACACTCAGTTTGCTGGAAACACTGGGGTTTGTGGAAGCAGTTTGTGATCTGTGACCTAGCAGCGGGGTTCTGCTTGTTCTCAGGATAAGAATAGTTCCAGAATGTTGGAACATTTCAGCTGATCTCAAATCAGTGGACCTGCCTTCGGTCATGTCTTCATAAAAGGACTCTGACGAAACAGACACTTTCTAATGTGCTATTGGGAAGTTTTGTGTGTATGCAGACAAGATGGTGGCACGGCACAGGTCAGCATTGCTTCATCACTGGAAACAGTGAAGAAGAGGAGGACTGAAAGAATTCTGCTCTAATAACCATCGACAGCTCCTATTGTGTCCAAACATGTTACACAACACTTCAGTCACTAATTCTCATTTTTAATCACGATGAAAACAAAAGTCAGAGAAACAAAGTAAACTTTCCAACGCCGGAAAGGATTTGCAGAAAACTGAACTCTAATGAACTGCAACCAGGAAGAGAGACGGGGGTGAGGGGTACAGAAAGAGGGAAGAGCAAGCATTTGGGGACAGAAAAAAGAAGAAGAAAACATTAGAAGTGCAAAATAAAAAAAATGCAATCAAAGATAAACAGATTGGGACAAAAATTAAGTTTGTAAAATGTATGGAGGAAAGGAATAAATAAAATCAACCTTAAAGCTAGGGTATGTAGTTTATTTTTTAAACCTATTTCTTCACTGCCCTTATCTCCTGATACATTGATCTTTGACATGTAATCTCTCAAAAAATCTATAGTCCTCTGGCATCTCCCGGTGGTAATAAAAGCATTTATAAAAAGCCAAGAGCGCCCCGCGGTTAACCAGCCAATAAAAACAGAGTTTACTACCAGCCAATAAAAACAGAGCTTCTTACTTTTCACCCCCTAACCCACGCCCCCCCTCCCCAACCCACGCCCCCGCCTGTCAGCCCGCAGCGAGCCCCGCAGCGAGCCGCAGCGGCCGCGCAGGTTCTTGTTGAAATAATTTCAAAGCGATGCAAAACTGTTTTGTATGTGACACAAATGTATTAAATATCCCTTCTTCATCCCTGCTCTGAACTTTTATTTTGTTTTTTTTTGCCAAAAGTCAAGTGATCGCTTCCTCCCCTCCAGACCTGCACTGACAGATATGAGGAAGTGGATCAATTTGTCACGAGCGAATTAAATCATGTCCAACGTGGCTGTGTGAAGCTCTGCAGGTTTCAGGGTGTTTTTGTTTTGCTGGACCAGTGGTCCATGTTTTTATTTTATTTTTTAGAAGGTTTTATTAACACATAATCACAGAACATTGCAGCGCAGAAACGGGACATGTAGAGGAGGCGGAGCATTCCAGGCTGCAGCGCGAGTGAGGTGGAGCTGAGTCATATATGGCTCTGAGTGAGGAGGGACCAGAAACGTGTCTCTGTTCAAAATGTTTCCAAGTGCCAGCGTGTTAAAAAGTTGCATACTGAGCCTTTAACAAACCTCCTCCTTGAATGGCCACCTTATCGTGGTGGAGGAGTTTGTGTGCCTGAATGAGCCTAGGATCTATGCTGTCCAGGGCAATTCTAATTGCCCCTGGTAGGGTCTTCCAAGACAGACTGGTATAGGTGACAGGCCAGATGAGTGATTCAAAAGAATTCTATGGACAATTATTATTATTATTTTCCCCTTGTCCTGTTTGGCATTGTGGCACTCAGAATTAGTGTCTGAGTGTTGAGGTGATGCCCAACAGATTTACTTTTACAAGCAGAGCATTATGGCTGCCTTAATGCTCCACTTGATGTATAAATAAAACTGTATTAGAATTTGCTTTAGGTTTGTTTCAGATGTAATGGACACGGGGGTGAAAAGACAAAGAAGAAAACAAAACTAGAAAAGTGGGAGAAAGGGTAAAAGAAAAAAAGCCAATAGGAGTAGAGGAGAGAGCGATGAATAAAGAGAACACAAATCAGCATCATTGAAGTCTGCCTCTAGACGTGCGGAAAGAAAAAAGACAAACCGGGAAACAACATATACAATGATACTTATAACATCATTAGAAAGTATTTTATATGGTACATGGTAATACAATATATATTTAGTGGCCACCACAACCTATCTGAGTGTGTATCTGATAAACACCTAAATCTAAACACCTGTGTGAGCATGCTTGTCTCTACAAGGTTCCTCCATAAGAATGTTCCATAGTGGACGTGGGGACCCACAGACGTGCCCCCACAGGACATGATGGTAACACAGGGAGGACCGGAGCCACAGACACACAGCGGCCCCCTAGCCCGGAGGCCGCTGTGGGACAACCGTGGATGAGATTCACCCTGATTTCCTTAAGGTTCTGGATGTTGTGGGGCTGTCTTGGTTGGCACATCTTTGTAACACTGCATGGACATTGGGGGCAGTGCCACTGGATTGGGAGACTCACTGGAGAGGTTTGCAGCAGAGTGTGAAGCAGCTGGGATGAGAATCAGCACCTCCGGATCTGAGGCCACGGTCCTCAGTCGGTAAAGAGTGGATTGCTCTCTTCTGGCCGAGGGTGAGGTTCTGCCTCAAGTGGAGGAGTTCAAGTTGGGGTTTAGTTCAAGACTGAGGAAAGAATGGACCGTGAGATTCACAGACGGATTGGATTGGTGCAGCATCTGCAGTATTGCAGACTCTGTACCAGTCTGTTGTGGTGAAGAGGGAGCTGAGTTGTAAAGCAAAGCTCTCTGTTTACTGGTCAATCAACGTTACTACCCTCACCTATGGCCACGAACTTTGGGTATTCACCAAAATGCTTTGGAGTCCTCCCAGAAGATTGCTGTGGAAAGAGATGTCTGGACCTCAAGCTGCTGTCCCCTGGACCAGACTTCAGAACAAGCAGAAGATAATGGATGAATGGAACCTTAGGGAAGATAAGAAGATCAAATGATCATTAAAATGCCTTGCATTTGTTAAACAAATGGTTTTAGACCAGGATCTTCTTGTAGTGAGAAATGGAGTTGTAGCCATTTTGTTGATACCTTTAAAATAATGTGCTCCATTTTATGATGTCATGAGTCTGTGTTATGAATGACGCTCAGCTACCACATCAAACTTATCTTAACATCTCTCTTAAAGCTCCCCTGACATCATCTTTGAACTTTCCATAAAATAGCACAACATATATATATTTTAAGATTGAACTATGATCGTTTTTGCTAAAACAATGTTAAATGAATGAAAATTCCACTCAAAAATAGTTTAAAATTAGCGCCGTTTTTTTACACGGTAAATCCGGGTTTTTCCGGTCGCGTGATCGTGACGTCAGCTCCAGACTCTGCTCCAACGCGCACATTGAATACAATGGAGAAAGATACAAACGCATCCGTCGAATTTAGCCATTTAAAACTTTAGATTTTAGCGATTTGGCTTCAGTTCGTGAAGCAGAACTTATTTTGAGTGATCAACAACAAACATTAAAGACCGTGTAAAGTGAAATTAAATTTGTGTTTTTATTTTGTCACACGGCATAAATATGTGTTATTAATCACCCATATAAATCTGACTGATTAAAAACATTGATTTCCTTATAAAATTAAGTCTCAAAAATCATGAAAAAACATGATTTTGACTTGCTCTAGAACGCTGGGGGCGTGTCGCACGTGGGCGTGATTTCAGCGCAGTACTGCGCCATGTCCAGCCCCCTTCAGAGCTGAGCTGTGTGGGGAGGCATACGGGGGAAGCAGAGATCACCTGCTCTGTTTTTATCTGAGTTCTGGCTTCCAGCAGCTCCTTTTTCCAAGAGTTACGCTGTTTTTAGTGCACTAACAACTCTGGTTATGTTTTTAAAGTTGAGGACACATAACTCCGCTGTTATAATCAGCGCTATTTTAGAAGATGAGCGGACTCGCGGTCCGAACCGGTCACATCGCATGCGGGGTCTGATCGCCACACACACACACACACACGCGGACTCGCGGTCCGAACCGGTCACATCGCATGCGGGGTCTGATCGCCACACACACACACACACACGCGGGCGCGCGCGCGACCCGGTCACATCGCATGCGGGGTCTGATCGCCACACACACACACACGCGCGCGCGCGACCCGGTCACATCGCATGCGGGGTCTGATCGCCACACACACACACACGCGCGCGCGCGACCCGGTCACATGCATGCGGGGTCTGATCGCCACACACACGCGCGCGCGCGCGGGGGGGGGCGGAGGTGCGCGGAGGTGCAGGTGGCATGTGGTCGCTCCAGCAGCACGCCAGTACTGGAGGGAGACGGTCGGTAGCGAGTGAACGGCTCCACCGAAGAACGCATTTATAACGGCTGGAGCTGCAGGGGGTGGGGCTTGTGACCGCGTGACGAAACGCGGTCACATTTAAACCACGCCTAAAAAATCCTGAAAGAGAAATGTGTTTATACACAGTTTGATCTATAACTCCAAAATTAATTGAGCTACAATTTTGAGACTTTTTACTCATTTACAAGATTACAATTACGACATTTATAATGTTTATTGAAGAAAATGTTGAAATTCACTTTACACGGTCTTTAAGGTTTATTTTGTCCGTGCTGCTTTTTTTTTTTCAGGAGCGGTTTCACATTCATGAAGTGAGCAGCAGGTGTCAGCAACTGCTCACTTCATGAATGTGAAACCTCTCCTGAAAAAAAAGCAGCACGGACAAAATAAACCCTAATGTTTGTTGTTGATCACACAAAATAAGTTCTGCTTCACGAACTGAAGCCAAATCGCTAAAATCAAAAGTTTTAAATGGCTAAATTCGACGGATGCGTTTGTATCTTTCTCCATTGTATTCAATGTGCGCGTTGGAGCACAGTCTGGAGCTGACGTCACGATCACGTGACCGGAAAAACCCGGATTTACCGTGTAAAAAAACGGCGCTAATTTTAAACTATTTTTGAGAGGAATTTTCATTCATTTAACATTGTTTTAGCAAAAACGATCCTAGTTCAATATTAAAATATATATATGTTGTGCCATTTTATGGAAAGTTCAAAGATGATGTCAGGGAAGCTTTAAGAATATCATAGTTGATGCACAATCTTGCTTCCTGCTCATTCCAGAGGCCTCGGGCATTCTGATTTCTGCAGACTGCCTCCCCATCCTGTTTCCGAGGTGTCCGTCGTGATGACCACATGGGATGACACCCTACCTTACGGGACCCCTTCCGTGAACACAGACAGGTCCCTCCAAGGTTCTGGGGCCCTCAGGCACTTTGAAATGATTCTAAACTTTCCTGCTCACCCAGAAGGGGGCAGGTCATTTTTGTTGGTTTAGCCATATATGCAGGGCCCGCATCTTCAGCAATGCGTGTGGCACACAGGGTATGGCTTACGCCAAGAGGCCTAAAAGGCGTTGGCACGTTTTCAGGGGAATCCGTTGATTCAGTTTAAACTTTGCCAGGCAACGGCGAATCGAGGAAACGCATTCCTCTGAGAGCCATGCCCTGTACCGATGGTGTAGACCTGCACTCCTAGAAATACGGTAATCCGTGATGGGGTCAGGTCACTCCTTTGTAGGTTTATGACAAAACCGAGAGACTCCAGGTGAGAGATCACGCTGCAGGAGTGTGACTGGGCCTGTATTCTGCTTCCGGCCAAAAACCAGGAGGTCATCCAGGTAGTTCATAATCCTGACTCCTTGATTCCTAAGAGGGGTCAGGGCTACGTCCAGACATTTAGTAAATGTATGAGGAGCAGTCTTCAAACCGAAGGGTAAGGCTTTGCATTCATAAGCTTTCCCTTCGAAGGCAAACCGGAGGAATTTCCTGTGCCTCCTCCAGACGCCCACATGGAAATAGGCGTCTTTCAAATCCATTGTACATGCGTAGTCTCCAGGTCTCACGGACTGGGGAACCTGCCGCAGTGTCAACATTTTGAACTTGAAAGTTCTTGTTTTCTTGCCCAGAGTCCTGAGATCCAGGACTGGTCTCAGGGATTGATCTCTGTTGGGCACCAGGAAGAGCTTGCTGCGCTGACCGGAGCACGGTTTTTTCTCTGGAACAATATTTATTACTCCTTTCTGCAGCATCGTTGACACTTCCTCCCCCAGCAAGTGCGCGCATGTTGGGTTAATGTCCGAACGCAGCACCCCCACGAAAAGGGGGGGGGGTCCTTTGATGAACTGTAGCTTGAGCCCACAACGTATCCGTTGTGATGACCCATTCGTTTGTCAGACATGCCCTCCAGGCCTGCGCGTGCGCCATGAGCCTGGGAGGGATGTCTAGCTGTTGCTTGTCATGTTTGAGTGCGGGAGGGGTGGCTTTCGACCCCTCTCGCGTACTTTGGAGCAGGCTGGTCTGCCCAGCAGAAGACATTGCGAGATCTGACTGTCTCAGGCAGAACTCGTGTCCACTGCGGTTCATAGTCTGACCTAGTAGTTTGTGTTTCACAGAAGTGGTGAGTCAAGAACCAGGGCAGTCTGTGCTTTGGTACTTTCATTCTTGTTTATGCATGAAACAATGTTTGTTTTTTATTACACATACAGTAGACGAGTTATGTTTAGTGCGCACACACATACCACCAGCTCCTTGTAGCATTTTACAAGTCAAGTCTGGGCTCAAAAGGTCAGGTTCCCGTACTGCGTGAGAGGGCAAACCTGAAGCCCTGTTCCCATTTTGGGACCAGGATGCATTCAGTAGTCTGAGATTTTATTGTCGTGTGTGGATGGCAATTTCTCTTTATTACACAAGGGTCTGAGTGATCTTATGTGTTTAAACGTTCCGAACCAGCTAGTCTATGCTGCTTAAACACAGGTACTGGTGGTAAAAATTTGGCATTTTCTCTCCTTCTGTGAGTGAGAGTACCTGACTTTCCTTTTCTTTTTGCTGGTGGCCCCTTGCAGCTCCTGTAGCTTTTCTGCCTGGTGGGCCTGTGATACCGAGGCCACTTGTCCTTGTCCATCCCACCAGGGCCCCTCGGGCCCTGACATGGTTAGCGTCAGAGAGTCATCCATAGCCTCATGGGTGGATAAGCTCTCAGCGTCACAATGTTTTGTTGTAGGCATAGGAAAACTACCAGGTAGCGCAGCTGAAAGGTAGCTGAAAATCCTCCTCCTGGACTGTGCTGGACAGAGAGTCTCCTTGTTAGCCGGGGCTAAACGTGGAGGTACTCGTGAGCCTGCTAGCGGTGCTAAGACGGGCCCTCGAGCAGCGCAGCATCTGTAAAAAAAACACTTAGTTATGTGATGAATTCTACCGTCGATTCGGCCGGACAGGATAGCGAAACAGGCAAAATATAAGAAGGTTAGCTAGCAAGCTAGGCCAAGCATTTTCACATACCTCACGATGGAGTCCTTCGTTGTCCGCTCGTAGCAGCGCTAATTGCGTTAGCAATGCTGTCGTCCGTCCCGTGTTGTCATGGGTGCTCTTGGTTAGCCATGCTAACCGTGGGAGCTAGCCAGATAGCAGCGGGGTTACTCCATTTCCACTTTCCTTTCCCCGGGGTCATCTGCGAGAAAAACTTTGAGTGTCTTTGCGTGTAGCATCCCTGAGCAGACCGGACAGGCCTCGTGGGTGTCCGCTGCTGAAAAAAGGGGTGTAACCAGATCCGCTGAAGCAGGTTCGGGAGCCGGAGCTTACAGCCTGCCAGAGTTCCTCGTCGGAGGACGTCCTCTCGCTGAGTTGCTCGAGGCTGCTGGCCTGTTAGCTTCGTTAGCTTAGCAGGTAGCGTACCTTGCAGTTAGCGTTCGCTAACCGAGCAGTAGAAAAGCAGAAGAGAAAAGGCACGGGAGCTGGGGCTCGCTGGCCTGCTGGTCTTCTTTGAGTTTTGGGTTTTCGCATTACCTTCTCAGGAGCCATGGCTGAGAAGAGTTAAGCCTGTTAGCATTGCTAACGTCATCCGGAGACATCTCCCTCCTCGTGTCGCTTTCGCCGGCTAGCCTGCTAGTTGTTAGCAGGGTAGCGGTGTTGCGCAGTCAGCGCCGTCGAGCGAAGCGGTCTGTGGAGAGAGGAGAAGAAAACTTCGGGGTGAAGGAAAAATGTGCCGGACCAGCTTTCGCTAGCCCAGCAGTCCGCAGGAAAAGATTCTCTGTATGCTCTGTGTAGGGAGCAAGCTCACCTCTAGTCAAGCGATGAAAATACAGAGAAGATCCGAGAAGAGTGTTTCAGGTTTAAGCGAGGTGAAGGGCAATAAGAGAAAGATGGATGGGCGTCAGCCGCTTAAATACCCAGAGGGCGGGGCCTCTGGCGCGACGCTGACACCCTCGCCGTAAAGGCGTGAGTGTATTACTTCAGGTAACCGTGCGGAGGCGCTGATTCCCATAGCAAATGTTGCACTGAGAGAACCAGACTGAAAGGGAACACTGTAATACCACTTGACTGTTGATATGTGCTACTGACTGACTATCCATGCGGCTGAACTTATGCTGCTGATTTATTTCATACTGCTATCTGCCATCTTAGCAGCAACATAACTGGATTTTCCCACTTTGGAGTAAGCTGTTGGTGGAGAATCAGTTTTGTTTGGTGGTTCCTCAGACTGATGAAGCACTTCGGCTGGAGGGCAACACGTCTCAGCACAAAAAAGAAGCCGTCCACAGTCCAGATGACCTGACCGAACATCGCTGGATTCATGCTGCTGTGTTCATTCATACCCCTCTGCTCACACAGACTCATGGTTGTGCTGCTGTTGTTCGGCATATTTTTTCTGTACTACTAGTGCTTAGTGTATTCTTAGTTTAACTATGACTGTTTTTCTTTATATTTTATACTTTTGTTGGATGTAACAGGGACCTTGTGTACACTATTTCGTTCCACCACATGTACCACATGTGGTGCAAACAACAAATAAAGAAACTTGGACTTTGACATATTTTCTTAACAAAGCACTTCACTCACAAACTGCAGGTTTACTTGTGGTTCCTAGAGTTTCCAAAAGCAGAATGGGAGGCAGAGCTTTCAGTTATCAGGCTCCTCTCTCAGGGAACTAACTCCCACTTTCTGTCTGTGAGTCTGAAACCATGTCTACTTTTAAGATTAGGCTTAAGTCTTTCCTTTTTGATAAATCCTAGGTTGAATTTGGGTTTCCTGAGCTGTCCCTTAGTTACAGTATGCTGCTATAGACTTATGCCTGGTCCCCACTGCACAACTCGAAACGCGCCTGCCGTCCCCTTTTGGCCGCTTGTCACGGTCCCACTGAGCCACTGAAGACCGTCTGATGACGCGCACTAGGGGGTGGCAGAGGGAGGGGTCTCTAGCTCGTTTTCCGGGTTCAGTTGTTGTGTTAACTGCACCTCCGACGGTCTTTGATGAGATTAAAACGTTTTTTTAATGTTTGGGGTGATCTACACTGGAGAGAACAGCAGCCTGTCAGCAGCAACTGTAAAAATGTCACGTTTCTTACCGGAGTTTGGTTCCAATTCATGGAGGCTCGATCCGGTAAGTTTAAAAAGTCCAAAAAAAGTCCCGTTGTGGTTGTGTAATCAGATAGCAGAGGCTCTCCCGACTGTTTGCTGGACGCGTCGAGCCACCAGAGATCGAATTTTCTGGCGTTGGCAGTTCGACGCCTAGGTTGATTTGGACGCGCGCGTGCGTGGAAAAGGAACTGCAGGCTGCCGCCGCGCCGCTTCGATCACTCGAATCGCGCCGCTTCCCGGTTCGCCGTGACTCCACGCGTCTCCTCATAGACTTTGAATGTAAACCGGCCGCTTCAGCCGCCCGACACCGGGGCAGTGGGTACCAGGCATTAGAGTGCTGGAGGACAAACTGACTACCGTCTACCGTACATTTCCTCACCCTGCTGCTGTCTTTACCAACTTCAGTCAACCTGGTTTGTATTTGTAATTACTTATATTATTAACATATTTTTATGTCAAAATAAATTACACCTGAAAAAACAAAACTGCAGCTGGACATTAGGAACTAAACCCGTAAAAAATAACCTACAGCTGGAACTTAGAAACTACACCTTGACCATATAAATCAAAGCTCAACAAAATAACCTAAATCTGGACCATAGAAACTACATTTGGGTTATATAAACTACATGTACTCCTGTATTTTAGTAACTACACCTGGACCATATAAAGCATACAAAAAATAGTTGAGCCATAGAAGCTAGCTGGACAATATCAACTTCACCTGAACAAATTAAACTACATCTAGACCATAGAAATTACACCTAGACCATAGAAACTACTACAGCTGGATTAACTATTCTGTGTTTGTCTTTTTGTCTTTTCTAATCGCAGCCTGTCTAGGCAGATGGTTGCTCATCCTAATCCTGGTTCTGGTTGTGTTGGAGTTTTTTCTAATGTTAAAGGAGAAATGAAATGAAATCTCAAAAAATCAATATAACAACAATGTCATTTAGTAAACAACACACATAAAAATACTTTGTATGCTTTTTTCAAGTCAGTAGCTTAAAGAAATAGTTTTTTACGTTTTTCCTGCTAAATTCCGAAGTGTGTTAATTTCTGGAGGTCAGGAAGGAAATAACGCATCTTTGAAGGAAATGACACATATTTGTCCTCCGCGCTACTTTCTAAATAACACTGAATAATAATAATAATAATAATAATGTCTATTCCTGTCATCTGCGTATGTTCCCATACACAGACGAAATTCGTCTCTGCATTTAACCCAACCACCTACCAGGTGGTGCAGTGAGCAGCCCGAAAGCGCCCGGGGAGCTGGAGAAATAGGTGTGCACTCATAGACACCCCAAGCTGGGTAGTGGCCGGGGCGCGAACCCGCGACCTTCGGATCCGTAGTCAAAAGCCCTGCCACTAGACCATCTTGGCTCCTAAGCTACAAACCCATCATTACTGTCCTCCTGTCTGTCATTTAAAATGGAAGCAGAAGACTTTTTTGAATTTGAAGAAATGCAGGAACACCTAGTGTGGGTAATGGATTTACAACCATATCAGTTTGAACCTGAACCGACAGCTGGATCTCAGAATTCTGACGAGCCCAATGACAGAGTTGGCAACGTGGAATGGTAAGAATTGATTCCCCCCCATATCACTTTAGTTTGTCAAAAACAGTTTGGTGATTTAGTGCATTAATGGGCATTTCTATCCTGGAAATACGAATAGCCGTGCGTTAGCCGCCGCATGCTAGCGCCGCATGCTAACGTTAGCATGCTGCAGCTAATAGCTTCACATTGTCCGTGTCGAGGCCCAGGGGTTCTGTGTTTATCTGTGACCCATCACATCAAACTGAAGGTTAAGTCTCAAAGTGTTTAGTAGAAAAAAATAGCCTAATTAGAATAACCTACAAAAGTATTCAGCTTATTTTAGAACGTAAATAACACCAAGCGCGCACCCGTACACATCATTTCCGCTGTTCAGCACGAACTGATTTTCATTAAAATTTAACTACAGAAACGCCTAAAAAATATTTGTTAGCTGACTTTTTAAGGGTGTGTCTCAGTTTAATTTTTGTTAATAAATGATTACAAATCAGCTTATTTTAGAACGTAAATAACACCAAGCGCTCCCCCATACACAGCATTTCCGCTTTTCAGCGCGAGCTGACTTTCATTAAAATTTAACTACAGAAACGCCTAAAAAATATTTGTTAGCTGACTTTTTTAGACCAAATGTTAATAAATTATTGTGATTTTATAACTATATCATATCTCTGGAACTGCTCATTTTAGGAGGATCTAAGTACCAAATTGTTATTTATTTATTTTTTTTACAAATCAGCAATGTAAAAAAGGTGTTGAGGTAATTATGACCAAATGTAACTTAATTGTCAGTTTGATGTGATGAAATGTTTTTTGTTTACTTTACATTATAAATGAAGCTACACAATACTGTATGAGGGACAACCGTGGCCCGACCCACGTCATACCTGGGAGCGAGAGCAGGCGGCGGGAGGGTCCGTGTACGCTTCGTTCAGGGGAGGGGTGTCAAAAACACCGGATGTGATTTTCTCCACTTTACAAATGCTTGCAATTGTTGACTTGTGAAAATTTCTCAACAAGCTTATTTTATGCTTTTCATTAGACTACTATTAGCTTTAAAACACTTTTCATTTCTCCTTTAAGAGGTAGTCTTTCCTTTTTACTTTCTCAAATGTGCTGCTCAGGATGGGAGTTTAGACAAAATGTAGATTTGATGCAGTCTGCTAGATAGATAAGTGGGTGATTAATTTATGACAGCAATAAAAACATAAACATTCAAGGAAATAATGGTTTTTATAGACACTGTAATATGTCAGGATTCATACATATACTGTGTACATTAACTCATATGCTGCTGTGCCACTCTTTGCAAATGTCAATGCTAGAACCTTCAGTTTATTTTATAGATATACTTTTTATACTTTTTTATACTACTATGAAAAAACTCAGGACAGTATTACACTTTTATTATTTCATTTTATGCTTATGTTCATTGGGTGTTTGGTGTTTTAGGGGTGTTTGGTGTTTCAGTGTTGGTGTAAATTTTCATACTTTTATACTACTATGAAAAAACTCAGGACAGTGTTACACTTTTACTATTTTATGCTTATGTTTATTAAATGTTTTAGTGTTTAGTGTTTAGATGGTTACTGTTGCACCGAGGGACTGAGAGAAACGCAATTTCAATCCTGTGTATGTCCTGTACATATTGCAGTTCTGACAATAAAGTTGACTTTGACTTTGATTGGTGGTATGTCTGTCACTCTGGTTGCCAGTTCTGAAAACACCAGGGGCTCCTTAAACACGGTTTCCATGTGGATGTTGTTCCTGGGTGGACACAAGGTCTTTGATGTGGTCACAAAAGCAGGTCCAGTGTGGATGGGGCATGAGTCCTCAGAAGTCTGCAGTCAGATCTAGCTCCCCCCTCCTGGCTGGCTCAGGGAGGTTTCGCTGCCAGGTCAGTGTGCCCTCTGACATCAGCCCCATCCTGTGAAGAATGTGCCTCTTTGAAGCACAAATCAATTAGCTCTCTGAGAGGTTTAGTGAAACTTTTTTTCTTTTCTACCCTCTGCCCTCCTAATTATGAGCTGCTCTCCTGAGGTCAGCCCTAAAGATAGAACCCCTTTATACACAGTGTTCAGAGCCACTGGATGTGGTCCTGCAGACATCCAGGGGAGCCATCTCTGGAGCCGCAGCAACAATTCTCTCGTGTCTGTATTTGAGAACATGCTTCTTGTAAAACGCTTGTGTGGAGAAGTGTCAGTCTCGGGGTCCGGGATCAGAAAAGTTGTGTGTCTGTCATGATGTGGGCTTCTTCTGGTGGTTGTACTGTTTACAGAAGGATTTGGTTTTACTCCCATGCTGTCAACACATTCATCATATCCATAAAGATGATGAATGATGATGAACTAATTTCAGTGAGACACAAATGTCACATTATAGATTTCTTTCTGGATCTCGTCAATTCATTATTCACTCCCTACAAAATAAAACTTGTTTACTTTATGAAGGAGTTGCCACAACCACCCCCCACTCCCCCACCACCACCACCACCACCACCTTCCAGTCACAATAAAAGAGCCTGAAACTATGAGGGCTTGAGCAGTAACACCTGAGACACCTGAGAGTGTGGGTTTCCTTGTTTTGATGTTTTTGTGGTGAATCAACACCCACACAGTGTAGTACCATCTGTTTTCACAAATCTCAACTTGTTGAAAGAGAGTTTGTGTTTCACTGAAGGTGACAGATTTTTCTGTAACCAACATTTGTTTCCTCACAATCAAATTGAGAGTGAGGGAGGAGACCTCGACCACTCCTATGTCCAAAGTCTAAAGATGTTTGCACACAAAGCGACTGAGTCGTGACGGCTGCTGCTGCACATTAACATCAAAACACATAAAACAGGGCAGCAAGCTGTCACGTGATCACACTGAGAGGAGCTTCACTGCTCCCGTTTGATTTTACGCAACAGGTCCAGTTTGGGAATGCTGTGACATTTTCTGTTACCATGAGGCAGAACACATCTGCGTTTCCCATTAAAAGGCCACGCCCACTTTTGGGTGAACCCAAACACTGTGCCGGTGACATTTGGATTCAAAATCTTACTTCTAACCTACAAAGCTCTCAACAACCTAGCTCCATCTAATATTACAGATCTTATTGTTCCATGTTTTCCTAACAGAGCACTTCACTCTCAGGCTGCAGGTTTACTTGTGGTTCCTAGAGTTTCCAAAAACAGAATGGGAGGAAGATCTTCCAGTTATCAGGCTCCTCTCTTGTGGAACCAACTTCCAGTTTCTGTCCATGAGGCTGACACGTTGTCCAGTTTGAAGACTTTACTTTTTGATAAATCCTATAGTTAGGATCTGCTAGGGTTTCCTAACATCTCTCTTAGTTATGCTGCTATAGGTTTAGGCTACTGGATGACAAATTGACCACATTTCATTAAACTAATACAAAGTACAGTAGTTACTAATGAATACAAAGAAATAATTTGTAATTGTAATTGTTTCTATCTTAACATGTGATTTTATTTTTATTTTTTATCTTTACTCCTGTCAGGACCTTCTCACTTGCTCACCTCCATTCTGCACCTGTCATTCTGTGTCCGTTTCTCCTTCCTGTTCTCTTCAACCAGCCTGTCGAAGCAGATGGCAGCTCGTCCTGAGCCTGGTTCTGCTGGAGGTTTCTTTCTGTTAAAGGGAGCTTTTCCTTTCCACTGTCTCCTTTGTGCTTGCTCATGATGGGAAACTGTGACGAATTGAAGAGTCAACTTGTCTGCCAGCTTCCGTCCTTCCTTAGATAACTTTTTATGGCTTTTAAATATGAATGTTTCTGTTCAGTGCCCTGAGATGACTTCTGATGTGACTTGGTGCTGTAGAAATAAACTGAATTGAATTGGCTCTGCCTTGATTCATGTAATAACATAATCTAAAGCTAACAGAATTGTTATCATCAGGGTTCACAGTGAGCGACAAATTCTCAAATCAAATAATTTGGATTTGATGAAAAAATATAGCACACTAGATATTACGGAAGCGTAGTGCTGCCACCTGGTGAATTTTTTTTTGGGGGGGCTTATGTAGTAATAACGTGATACGTATCACGTTATTACGTGATACGTATCATGTTATTACGTGATAAGTATAGATGTAGCATGCATAGCCAGTGTTTCAGGAGAGGCGGTTCCTTTAAATATAAAGTAGACCGAAAAATTTGCAACCTGCTCTGTGGTACAACTGTTAGCACATCAGCTTTGAATCCAGATTTTGTCCGGGGGACCCTGGTTCGATCCTGACCTGGGTCAGCTTTTTTTACGTTTGTTTTTTATTTGATAAATCCAATTTCATTTTCAGAATTGGACATTGTGGATTTATTGCAGAAAGAATCAGGACCGTTTTTTAATTTTATTTATCAAATAAAAAACAAACGTAAAAAAAGCTGACCCAGGTCAGGATCGAACCAGGGTCCCCCGGACAAAATCTGGATTCAAAGCTGATGTGCTAACAGTTGTGCCACAGAGCAGGTTGCAAATTTTCCGTCTACTTTATATTTAAAGGAACCGCCTCTCCTGACATACTGGCTATGCATGCTACATCTATACTTATCACGTAATAACGTGATACGTATCACGTTATTACTACATAAGCCCCCCAAAAAAATTTCACCAGGTGGCAGCACTACGCTTCCGTAGAATATAGGTTTGTATAGCACTGATTAGTTTCAGCAGTAGCTCCACACATTTTGACATGTCACCTGGTGATGTCACAATGAACGCCTGGAGGCTAACACAACTAGAAGAACCATAACACACGATGAAGGCAAAGAATTGGATGTTGCTTTTTAAAAATCCTGTAACTCTCCCAGCCTGTGAAAAACTCTTCATCCTGAACAGAGATTTAAAAAACTGTTCTCAGGTGATAAATAGTGTTTGTCTTGGGTAGATTGGTTCATCCAGGTGTGTGTGTGTGTGATTGAGTCAGCTGCCTGATTGATAGCTGAGGTTAATGACGTCAGCTTGATGTCTTCAGCCGTATTGGGTTTCTCAAGAGGAGAGCATGGCCTGTGAGCAGCCGTTTATCTCCAGGCGCTTTGCTTCTTTTATTTGACAGATGCCGGTCGGAGACGACTGATGCAACCTTCCTGGATTCAGCTGCACATCTGCCAGCACGACTGGGAGCAAAGGCAAATGATGCAAGAAAACTCTGTGGAAAGTGACCTGTTGTTGATTCTGCAACAACGTGGCGACAATTAATAGTTTTATTGTTAAAAAAGAAGATAGAGTCTCGTGTGACTGGTTCAAGCAGCAGGTAAGAAACAGCAGCTGAGAGTGTCCATCTCCATGGTGATGGGGGAGTTTGTTTCCCTTCCAGCATGCTGAAAGTTTCCATTGTACAGTGTGTGTGTGTGTGTGTGTGTGTATTTGTACACAGATTACAAAAGAGTTCAGTTACTAAATGTTCAGCTATTACATGTTACAATAATCTGCAGATCTGATTATCTTGTTAGCTACAACACAAAGAGTCCTGAGACCACTGACCTCCCCTCACCTCTCACAGCAGAGC
>JBBPBX010009928.1:5077-15686 GCA_038048925.1 Garcialebias charrua
GAGGCCCAGACTTCCCTCTCCCCAGCCACTTGGAGCAGCTCCTCCGGGGGAATCCCAAGGCGTTCCCAGGCCAGCCGAGAAACATAGTCCCTCCAGCGCGTCCTGGGTCTTCCTCTGGGTCTCCTCCCGGTGGGACATGCCCGGAACACCTCACCAGGGAGGCGTCCAGGAGGCATCCTAACCAGATGCCCGAGCCACCTCAACTGGCTCCTCTCGTGTATTATGCGTTTATTTAATGGTGAAAACAGCTTAATTTCACCTGGATGGCGCGGCTCCATCTATCCATCGTGGCCAGAGCCACAAGCTCTCCAGCGTTCCTCCGTCTGTAGCAGCTGAGTGAAACGAGCATGCACGGGAGGACTCGCTGTTGCAGTTCTTAAAAATGTAAAGCTTTAAGCCAGTACTGTATATTGTCTTAACCCTCCTGCTGCCCTTAGATCAAAATGACTCAGGCCTTGTGGGTCATTTTGTCCCAAGGGCAGCAGGAGGGTTCATATGGATTTAAAAATGCCGTAAATGGGATACAAATATTACAATTATTTCAATGCACCAACAGCGGGCCTGGTCACACAAAGGATCATGGTGAGGCTGGCAGCTCAAAAGCACTACACGGTAAGCGATCTCTGCAGCGCTTGTAGCCGTTTGTGTTGTCTGTGTGAATTTTTTTTTTTCTGTTTCAGCAGAAGACACAAATCAAATCCCAGAAATCCCTGGCCTGTCCACTGGTGCAGGCACAATGATCTACGCAGGCAGCATCGGGACCCAAATCGCCAACGAGCTCATTGACTCTTACAGGTACATCCCATTGAAATCATCAGCAAACAGAATCTCGTCTTCAAAAGAGAGAGGGTTTATTTCTAGATAGAAAAGACTGGACGTGCCGAATCAGCTCATCCAGCCAGTTCAGAAATGGACTCAACTCCCTGCAGACTGATGCACTCAACAGCCTTGGCACCATTGACATACAGTCTGTTTACACATGCATTCACATAGTAACTGATACTTTTCAGTTGAGAAAACCTAACTAATGTAGGGAGTGCTGGCTGCAACCCAAGATGGCCGCCAATTACCACAGCTGCTGGCCATCTCCCTGATGAGACCTTCAACTATATAAGGCTGCAGTCAAGTTCCACTCCTCGCTGGGGCATTGAGCTACTTATGGTATTTATGCTCCCAGCCTGTTTGTTTCTGTGAGAAAAGTTACTAACCTCGTTCTCTGTGCCTCCAGTTCTCCTGTGTTCTTGGATCCCTTCCTGTTCTGGTACGCCTTGGGTTCAGTGCCTGGTCCTCGTGCCTGATCTACTGCCATTCCTCTGTGAGACTGATTCACCTTCCTCTGGACTCACTTGGATTCACTCTCACGCTCCACTCAAACCATCCAACCTGTAAGAGGAAAAAACAGTACGAGTACTCAAAGGACCTCTCTTGTTTCAACCCATCTGACATCCTGTTTGTTTCCCAGGAGCTCCAGAGGACCACCTGTACATAGTCACCTGCACAATAAACACTGTTGAATTTTTTATCTTGTGGAGTCTTGTCTCGTTCCGGGTCTCGTACCATCTGGGTTTACTGAAATCATTACAGAATGCCCCAGCCACATAAGACCCAGAGCGAGATCAGGAGCGAGCAAGCGTCATCCACTTCACAGGAACAACGAATGGAAAGACTTGAAAACATGTTTGAACGTCTCTCTTTGCAGCAACAAGCCGCTCAGGCCAGCGTACAAGACCTGGGAAACATGGTGTACACGTTGAACCAAAGGCTCTCGACTTCGGATGCCTCTACAGCTCCTCAGGAGTCTGGCGCCGCCGCCTTCGTCCCTGAGAATCATTTCACATCTCAACCAATAGCGGTAAAACCTTCTGAGTTCTTTTCTGGTGATCCTGAGAGTTGTGGAGGATTTTTGCTTCAATGTAAATTGGCTTTTAAGGGGGCTCCCCACACATACGCAACCAGCATTTCAAAGATAACTTACCTCGTTAGCCAGCTAAAGGGTGAAGCATTGAGATGGGCCAATTCCTTCCTGTTGTCTCACGATTTGGATTCTGTCCCGTACGATGTCTTTTTACAAGAGTTTTGCAGAATATTCGACCGGCCGATGAAACAACCCAATGCCGTAAAGCGACTACTGGGATTACGTCAGGGTCGACGACCAGTAGCGGAACACGCCCTCGAGTTCCGCGTCATCGCTGCCCAGACCGGTTGGAATGAACTATCGTTACAAGGTACATTTTTGAATTCCTTGTCGGACATTGTGAAGGACCAAATCGCTTGCCGTGATGAACCAGGGAGTCTGGATGAACTCATAAACCTCGCCGTTTGTATCGACGAACGTCTTCGAGAACGCTTCCGGGAGAGAAACTACAATTACCAGAAGCTCCCCACTTCCGGGTTCACGACAGCGGCAGGTGAGCGAAACGCCTACAGACACACTCCAATGAACTACAAACCCCAGAGAGACTTTGTTTCCGAATCTCCTACACCTATCGGTCCAGCCACTCGCCTGCGTGCCCTACCAGAACCCGAACCGATGCAGGTGGGGCGGGCTCATCTATCTCCTGAAGAGAGACAGAGACGAAGGAGCCTAAATTTGTGCAATTATTGTGGAGAGTCTGGTCATTATCTGCGCAACTGCCCGTTGCTGGGAAACGAAAGGTCCCACCAGTAAGAAGAAAGATACTGGTGGGAGCTTCAAATTTTTCTGTCACTTGTCGACTCACATTAAAAATGACACTCCAAACCTCTCAAGATCGTCTCCCTGTTACTACACTGGTAGACTCTGGTGCTGAGGAAAATTTGATTAGTATGAATTTAGTTAAGGAATTATCCATTCCCACACAAACAGTTAACCCATTATCTGTAGCAGGTGTCACTGGGGATGTGGTAGGACGGATTAGATGTAAAACTGTGGGTTTGCATTTAATATCTGGAAACCACCATGAAATGACTGATTTTTATGTTATCGAGTCACCAAACGCACCATTGATTTTAGGCTACCCCTGGTTGAAGAAACACAACCCAAACATTAACTGGGAGCTCGGGAGAGTGGAGGGATGGAGTGATTATTGTTTGAAACACTGTTTACGTGCTGCCATCTATGATCTTCCTAAGGCTAATTTCACTGAGGAGGATGTTGACACAACCGGTATTCCCCCTGTTTACCACGACTTGGCTTTTGTGTTCAGTAAGCAAAAAGCTCTGTCTTTGCCCCCTCATCGTCCTTACGACTGTTCCATCGACCTCCTTCCTGGGTCCCCACTGCCTTCGAGTCGTTTATACAACCTTTCTGGTCCTGAAAGGGAATCTATGAAAGAGTACATTAAGGACTCCCTTGACTCGGGTATCATACGTCCCTCAACATCACCAGTTGGAGCAGGTTTCTTCTTTGTTAAGAAGAAGGACAACTCTTTGAGACCTTGCATTGATTACAGGGGCTTGAACGCAATCACCGTCAAGAACAAATATCCTCTCCCACTCATAGACTCCATTCATGAACAACTTCAGTCTGCAACCATCTTCACTAAACTGGACTTGCGCAACGCTTACCATCTAGTGCGCATAAAAGAGGGAGATGAGTGGAAGACTGCTTTCAGAACACCACTGGGACATTTTGAATATTTAGTTATGCCTTTTGGTTTAACCAACGCTCCCGCAGTATTTCAGGCTCTGGTCAATGACGTTCTGAGAGACTTCTTAGGTGATTTTGTGTTTGTATACCTGGATGACATTCTCATTTTCTCTCACAGCGAAGAGGAGCACGTAACACAAGTCAGGACTGTATTAAAGAGACTGTATGAAAATCAACTGTTTGTTAAGAGTGAAAAGTGTGACTTTCACGTGTCGTCCGTGTCCTTTTTGGGATTTATTTTTGAAGGTGGCCGATACCGGACTGATCCAGAAAAAACAAGGGCTGTGGTGGAATGGCCCGTTCCCGAAAACAGGAAACAGTTACAACGATTTCTGGGGTTTGCTAACTTCTATCGACGTTTCATTAAGGATTACAGCCGCATCGCTGCACCCCTCTCGCAACTCACCTCCACCAACAGGACTTTTAGATGGACACCTGAGGCAGACGCAGCCTTTGGTAAGCTGAAACACCTTTTTTCATCCACACCTGTTCTCAGTCACCCTGACCCCAACCGTCAATTCATATTGGAGGTGGATGCCTCTGACACTGGTGTAGGTGCAGTGTTGTCCCAAAGATCTCTCACAGATAACAAGGTCCATCCATGTGCCTACTTCTCTCGCCGTCTATCCCCTGCTGAGAGGAATTACGATGTTGGCAACCGCGAACTGTTGGCGGTAAAATTAGCCATGGAGGAATGGAGACATTGGTTGGAGGGCACAGAGACACCTTTTGTTATTTGGACCGATCACAAGAATCTAACTTACCTCAGGGATGCTAAGAGACTGACACCCAGACAGGCACGATGGTCTTTATTTTTCAACCGCTTTAACTACATTCTCACTTTCAGACCGGGTTCAAAGAACATCAAACCAGATGCTCTTTCTCGCCAGTTCTCGCCCACGGATGCTCCGGAAACTGAGGAGAGGATGATTCCTCCTGTTCGCATCGTGGGAGCTTTGACTTTGACTTGGACTATCGAGAAAGAGGTGAAAGAGGCTCAGAGGCTGGAACCTGACCCAGGCACTGGACCCCCTGGAACCCTTTTTGTCCCTGCCTCCGTGAAATCGAAGGTATTAACTTGGCTCCACACAAATAAACTCTCTTGTCACCCTGGTATAGCCCGCATGTTATCTCTAGCCAAGCAACACTTCTGGTGGCCGACTATGGCTCAGGACATCAAGGAGTTTGTCACTGCCTGTCAAACATGCGCAAGGAACAAGTCTGGGAACCAACCGCCTGCGGGACTCCTTCAACCTCTGCCCACGCCTGCTCGTCCCTGGTCGCATGTAGCGGTGGACTTTGTCACTGGTCTACCCCCTTCAGACGGCCACACCACCATCCTCACTGTCATCGACAGGTTTTCCAAGGCGGTTCACTTCATTCCGTTACCCAAACTCCCCTCTGCGATGGAGACTGCTCAACTTCTGCTCCAACATGTGTTTAGGGTCCATGGTATACCCTCTGATGTGGTTTCGGATCGTGGTCCTCAGTTCATCTCCCAAGTTTGGCGCAGCTTTTGTCAGTCGCTGGGGGCATCTACCAGCCTAACCTCGGGGTATCATCCCCAATCGAACGGCCAAACGGAGAGATGCAACCAGGAGTTGGAGGCCATGCTTCGGTGTGTGGTGGAGTCCAACCCCTCGGCTTGGAGTCAGCATCTCGTTTGGGTCGAATATGCTCACAACACCCACAAGTCCTCGGCTACAGGTATGTCGCCTTTTGAGGCATCTCTCGGCTATGCTCCTCCTTTGTTTCCCAGCCAGGAGTCCGACATTTCGGTCCCATCTGTGCTCCATCACTTCCGACGATGTCGACGTGTTTGGCGCCAGGCCAGGTCTGCTCTTCTACGCACGGCGGCTCAGAATAAACGTTTTGCTGATCGCCGCCGCTCTTCTGCGCCCCTCTATCAAGTGGGTCAGGAGGTTTGGTTGTCCACTAGAGACATTCATTTGAAGGACGTTCCTCGGAAACTGGCTCCTCGCTTTATTGGCCCCTTTCCCATCATCAAGCTCGTTAACCCGTCTGCGGTCAGACTGCGGCTCCCCAGCTCCATGAGGATCCATCCCACCTTCCACGTCTCACAGATCAAGCCTGTTTCCGTGAGTCCTTTGTGTCCCCCTGACAACCTTCCTCCTCCTGCCCGGATCATCGACAACCATCCTGCTTTTACTGTTCGGTCCATCCTTGACGTACGACGCAGGGGTCGTGGCTTCCAGTACCTGGTGGATTGGGAGGGCTACGGTCCGGAGGAGAGGTCGTGGATTCCTCGGTCGTTCATCCTGGATCCGAGCTTGATCTCCTCGTTCTACAGGGCCCATCCTGAGAAGCGCCTCGGGTCGCCGAGGGGCGACTCTTGAGGGGGGGGTACTGTAGGGAGTGCTACTGGCTGCAACCCAAGATGGCCGCCAATTACCACAGCTGCCGGCTATCTCCCTGATGAGACCTTCACCTATATAAGGCTGCAGTCAAGTTCCACTCCTCGCTGGGGCATTGAGCTACTTATGGTATTTATGCTCCCAGCCTGTTTGTTTCTTTGAGAAAAGTTACTAACCTCGTTCTCTGTGCCTCCAGTTCTCCTGTGTTCTTGGATCCCTTCCTGTTCTGGTACGCCTTGGGTTCAGTGCCTGGTCCTCGTGCCTGATCTACTGCCATTCCTCTGTGAGACTGATTCACCTTCCTCTGGACTCACTTGGATTCACTCTCACGCTCCACTCAAACCATCCAACCTGTAAGAGGAAAAAACAGTACGAGTACTCAAAGGACCTCTTGTTTCAACCCATCTGACATCCTGTTTGTTTCCCAGGAAGCTCCAGAGGACCACCTGTACATAGTCACCTGCACAATAAACACTGTTGAATTTTTTATCTTGTGGAGTCTTGTCTCGTTCCGGGTCTCGTACCATCTGGGTTTACTGAAATCATTACAACTAAAGGTGTCATGGGACAGTGTAGAGGTTTAATCAGTAGCAGCTCTTGAGCATAGATATTGGTGGACATTCAATTCCTGAAGCACTAACAGCACAAATTGTACATGTTTTCCCCTTCTGTGAGTCAAAGTTGTGTCTTGTAAAAACAATCTGGTCTAATCATTAAATCAGAGAAATTGATGCCTTTCGCACCCACCTCCATGGGAATATTTTTAATTCTACCTGGGTAACATGAAATGTACAGGTACGCAGCATTCTGGATTGGATTTCTTGATTTGAAGTAATAATTCTTCCTGGTGTATTAATTGTGCACATTTGGATGATGTAGGGGGAGTGGTGGCACAGAGGTTAGAGAAGGTGGACCTGTGATCGGAAGGTCGCTGGTTCAACTGCTTGGACCTACAACGTCAAAATGTGGGTGGAAAAGGTGAAGCACCTACAACTGCCTCTTCCCTCAATTGCTACACTCTGGGTCCTTGAGGAAGGCCCTTAACCCCCACCCTAGACGGCAGCGCTCTGCTCCACACAGAGGGCTGTGGTAGCTCAGTGGTCTGTGGTTGCGTCACAAAGGGCATCCGGCATAAAAACAATAGTCAAGTCTTCATATGAGTTAGTTCACTGTGGCAACCCCTGAAGAAGAGAGCAGCTGCTAGAAGAAAAACAGTGGTACACCTTGTCACTCCTGTTAATTATGTAGTGGACCAGACCCTGGTCTCTGAGACTGTAATGGGCACACCCTATCACTGAATCTCTCAGTGAGATACCTTTTCACTGATCCTCTCAGTGAAACAGACATTAACACTGTTTTATTCCATTAATTTGAATCAGGACACAAATTAAATCACAAGAGACTCTCTTATTCTTTCGATTTGTGCTAATTCAAATATAATCAATGTATAACCTTGTGTTATTCATATGAGCAGTGTTATTTTTCAATATGTTGAATGATCATTGTTTATTCTTCATAATATGGTGAATCAAACTCTGTCTTAGTCAAGAACTATGGTAACGTTCAAAGTATATGTCAGACTGAACTTTCAGTTGTGTTTAGAAATGAGAAAACAGTTTAATCAGTGTTTTCATGAAGCTGGCTCCACAACTCCCTGTCTTTCTTAAAACAATCTGCTTCTCTGTTTTTTAAACATTTCTTTCTGACCTTCACTTGACGTCAACCAATCTCCTCCCACTCCCTGATTGAACTGACCAATCGGGAAGGAGCAAGTCACTGACATCAGATACTCTTTAAAAGTTCTAAGCTTCCCGGAACTGTGAGTTCTCGAGGAAGACGGGATGTGAAAACTTTCTCTCTAAGCTATGGACGACTGACCATGAGCAAAAAGTCCTCGTCCCTCAGCAAGGGTTACAGCAGCCTTGCTGTAAACCCACTTGAGCGGTAAGCTCCAACTTGAATGAATTTTCCTCTCAAGGAACGTTTTATTCCGAAAGCTGAACCGGAACTGCCCATTACTTCGGTCCGGTCAAGCGGATCTCAGTAGACACTGAAAGTAAACACACTGAAGACCAGTTGTGGGCGTAACTTGGACTTACCCTTTTTGCGTCTGAAGGGTGCTTCCATATCTCTGACCAGAGCGGAGACCATCATCTACGCCAGGTAAAGAGCTGTGATCGTTTTACTAAGCTGAACCTGGGTCCAGCGGACATCGGCCGAGGGATGTGCTATTTCTGGTTTACCACATCATTCCCAAATAACTTTTCTTTCTTCCTTTCCTCCTTCTCTTAAAACCTTATTCATCCTAAGCCAGTAACTAAACTTTAAGAAATATTTGCCTACAGATATAAAGTAATGTCATCTCATTACTTGTTTCTGTTGTTCACAATTAAATCTGCTGACGAGTTAAATTATAGGAAATAGATCGATCAATCAATGTACCGGTACATGTATGATGTAATTTATGATTTTGTTTATAAATGGCCGTACTCCTAGTATGCCAACTATAATCTGGTCACAACTTTATGGATTAATCTGAAAAAGAGAGAACCCGTGAATTATTGATGATAATTTGTGTCAGTATAAACCCTGATCATTTTACATCTGGTGGACAGGTAAATCAGTAAAACTGATTACCCCTGACCCCCTACAATTAAAAATCTAAACTGGGTTCAAACCCAGACACGAGTGCAAAACTACAGATTTAACCTCTGACCTACCGCAGTCACACACATTGAACCACCACAGAGAAGGTTTACTAAAATCCTAACATGTTGGCAAAAATGTCACGTTTTTTAGTCTTTTTTTCTGATGTTCTCAGTTCTCTGTGTTCTGTCCGGGTCCTCTCTGTCTGCTCCAGATTGGATTTAAACAAAATATCTCCACTGTTGACCACAGCAGGTTTCACCACAGCTATTCCTGCATTTGATGAACTCACGTGAGGTCTCGTGTTGGTCGTATCAACGAGCTAAAAACTGCCTGTTCCAATCTCTGCCAACAGGGTGAGATCTGATAAATCCTCTTGATGAACGTGGGTCAGTGACCTGTACCCCCCCCCCCCCATCCCAGATCTGTAAATAACTAATTTACTTTTATTAGGAGGAACTATTATGTGGGGTAAATGAATGCCCCACCTGCCATTATAGACCAGCCTTGCCTGGGTTTAATATTAGCTAAAGTAATGTTCTCTCACACCGGTATTTCAATTTTGAGAGTGTGCTAGCCATTAGCCTAGCCTAGCTTATAGGTTATATTGTCAGTCTCAGTGCGACTAATATTTTCATCTTTATTCTACAAAATAACATACAAACGGTCTGACTTCACCTTTCTTGGTCTGTGCTGGAATCCAAGCAGAAGTCTTTACCTTACGTGTTATTATGGGTTAACTTCTCGTTGTAGCTAGCTAGCATTTCATTACAATGTAATTTTTAGCAAACCTAGTTTTCAAATTTTCTTTTTATATCATGTTCCACAACAGGGCAAACTCATCTCCTTCAATTGGAGTCCCAAGTCCATTTAGCTCGGTCCAGGAGAAATGTCTACAGAACAGCAGGAGCGTAAGTGACCCAGTAAAATGCACTGCACTTACCAAACACATCACACCCAGTCACTGGTTGGTTTGTTTAAATCATGGAAACATGGGCTCTTTGAAGGTTGATGTTTATCTCCTTCTTCCAGACTTCCAGTCGAGAAGAGGAAGCAGGCAGCTCCTCAGAGTCCCAGTCTGACTCAGCAGCTGTTGCTAGTGGTGCCATGTCTGAGGATCCAGGTAATGTGTGCTCTGCATCTTAGAAAACTCACTTCTACTTTGTACTTAATTTTTATGGTATCCTTTAAAGATGAGTCGTCATATACCGGTACAGGGGCGTAGCCAGGGTTTTATGAGGGGCGGTTCGTTTGAAGAAAAAGTGGACCTGTAGGACTACTCTGATTGGTTCATTGGCGGTGGTACACGTTACTTCAAACGTGTAAACAAGCTAATTAGCTAGCTAGTTAAAACACTGCTGTGAGACACGAACGAACACTTCGGTACTCCAAGTCCCACCCGAACATTATATTCAACACTGCTAAGTTATTGTAGTACTTGTATCCTGTCCAAACTAAGCCTGAGGCCTGTAGCTTTTGTTTAGAAAAACATGGACACTCCGTTTCAGGCTTCCTGTGAGTAACTATGTGTCTTATCACTATAAACTTAGCTTTAGGGATAGAATGCGGGGTACTGGTACCAATTTCAGATAAATTACTGTTCCCAACATGGCGGAAATAGACAAAAACAAGGGGAAAAAAACATGGCGAAAATCATCGTCACAAACTTAGCTTAGCTATAGCATGTTTTAGCATTATCCCATATCTTATAAAAACGTGACCCACTTCTAATCTCTCTAACATCAAACGGTACTACTTAAAATACACAAATGAACAGTTGAATCAAAAACCACAATGTAATTTTACCGTTTGAATCCACCGTGTTGCCTTCCAAGCCAGGACAGAGTGAACGTCGTCTTCACCTCACAGTTCTATATCTCGCGGGAGTTGTAGGCGGGACTTCATAGGCAAAGTGGGCGGTTCGTTCGAACCCCCCAAACCCCCCCTGGCTACGCGCATG
>JBBPBX010009928.1:15715-32988 GCA_038048925.1 Garcialebias charrua
TTCATATAATTTTTTTAATTTTGTTTATTGTAAACCTTGAGATACTCTGTTTGATTTCATCCAGGTGACTCATCCCAGCTGGGCTTGGAGAGCATAGTTGTTCCAGGGCTGAGCAGTTTTAGCAGTGATGAAGCAGCTATGGAGGTCATCTGGAGGTTGCTGGAGACAGATGTAAGCATGGGTCAATCTACAGACTTTGAGGATTTACACTGGCCTTTCTAGAGGGAGTCCATCCCCTCTCAAACTCTCTTGTGTCGTTTCTTGCCATTTACTGAGCTATTTATCAGCTGAAGACTTATCGGGCCTTGCACATGTGAAGCTACTGGACTTGTTCCAAAAGTTGCAACATGTTTTACTTGAAGACGGCTGACAAGAACATTATGTTGCAGCTGTGATTATTGGTCTTTTGGTTCTTGCTTGACGGAAAAGGAAGTTCAAGTACTTCTTGATCCACTGATGAGAAAGTGTCTCCCTCATTGACACCTCAACATCTCAAAGGGGCACCAAAGTCGAGACTTTTCACAAAAAGACAGCACATTAACCCTGCCGCCATCAGTGACAAAGGGACAAAGAAGAACCAGACTCCTGCCGTCTGCAGTGCTGCTAGAAAAACGTCAAACCTTTGACATTTGTATGTTCTTTGGCACACAGCAATGATTGTCATGATTCTATGTTTTATTTGTACAGGCCCTTGTTACAATTAAATGCAAGCAAAAGTAAAAAAAATTATAATAATGAAAAAAAATTGTCTGAAAATGTGTCCACAGTTTGGTCAATTTAGCTGGCATAAACACAAACAGCAATGGGTTGGTAAATACAGAAAAGTACTCAATTAAAAATATACAGCAGAGTGTTTATGGTAAATGCCTTACAGCAATCCTGAACAATTTTAAGCCGATACAGATGAAACATAAAAAAACTATTGACCTTTTTCTGGTAAGATAAGGATGTCATTGTTTTATTTCACATCAGGTCAACAAATAATAGCTTACATTTGTAGAAACTATATTTCTGTTTGATAAACTTACAAAATCAAAGGTATAAGCAAGTTACATTTTGGAAATCCTCATTTCAAAAAACAGAAAACATTGTATCTTCAAAAACCTAAATCAACTCACTAGGTTAAATACAAATTAGTTTAATTAAATAGATTTAAATGCAAGAAGTAAGTCTAATATTAGAAAGCAGATTGTTCCAAAGTTTGAGAGCCATGACATACAAAAAAAAAGATATCTGAAATTGAGTCTATTTTTCTGTACCACCGACAGCATATGATCAGATGATCTCAAAGCCACACAGGAACATAAGTTTGAAACAAGTCAGAGACATATGAGGAGACAAGAACATTTAAGTAATTTATACGTCGACATAAACATTTTTTTATAAATTATGATGCACACATGGAGCCAATGGAGTGAGGACAGAACAAGTAAAATGTTAAAACTTAAAAAGCTCAAGAGCAATTTGTGCCTTGATATCGTCAAGACATTTTAGTAGCAGCTGGATGGAGCAAGAATTATTTGGCTTTAGTGACAGGTAAATCTCCCAGTCATCTCCACAGCAATAGAAGGAGATGCCATGTTTTCTCAGAATAGACCCCAAAGTGAGCAGGTAGAGGTCCGAGAATCAAGCACTGAGGAACTCCAACATTGCCCATTCAGAATAGAGTTGATGGTGTTTAAAAAAAAAAGTAATTATGAGAGTTTGAAGCAAAGAGTTGAGATAATTGTCTTTTTTTTTACCCAGTAGTCTGATAAAACTTGCAAGACTTTTTAGTATGTTGATAGAAACCTATAATTTGTATTTTTTCCACTTTTGCTCTGCTTTCCTGCACTATTGTCTGGGTGCGCGTGCGGTATCATTTAACCAGGTCTGAGGTATGAGTTCAGGGTTTTAACAGGGCCAAGGAGTCCAGGGTCATAATACAAGACTCCTGATCCAGAGAGGGTAGCTCATGTGAAGTAAAAACACACAAAAACTAAAATATAATATATTTAATCTGTGTTCTACGATAGCATCACTAGGAAAGTTGTATTACAGTTTGCCCAGAGGATGTAAAAAATGAAATACACTGGCACTTCTAAAGGACTAAACATTTTGTGTGCTCTGGTCTTATTATAATATTTCATTGCACTATTTCTGTTTTGCTCCAGAAAGACAGCTCATTTGTTTTGCTTTGGAAAGGTAAAACAGAGGACCGATGAGGAGACCAAACTCAGGAAATAGCCTGGATAGTTCAAAGGCAGTACATGTGACAGTATCCATTGTATTACTGGTATATAATGAGTATAAGACCAAAGGAAACAACACTAGGACAGGGAGGTAAGACATCACGGCAGGCACCACCACAGCCAACACATTACCCACGGCCCGTCTCTTCAGGGGTGATGTATTTCGTGGTTGGTTTCCAATTGTTATAAGAGCAGGACTTTGCTGCCAGAGTGACCTGATCACACCGCCGAGGCAGACGAGCATCAGAAGGAAGAGGAAGGAGATGATCACAGAAACAAACACCATCATCTTAACCATGTCTTCCTTTAAACCTGCAAAATGCACATGAATATTGATTTTGACAAAGGTTGTTCATATTTTATGATATTTTCAAGCTGATATTATCCTCAAGTCTAGTTTCTTTTGTGTATTCAGTGAACAATTTTTGAAAGCCACAGTTGAAGTAGAACTGAGGCTTACTTTGGTGAACATTTATTTACTGGGTTATGAAACTTAGTTTAAAGATTATATTTCATAACCCTTTGGTTTTAGCTTGCTTATTAACTTTCAAAATCACACAATACTGAAGTCGAAACAGTTTTTTTTATCATAGAAGACCTGTTTGCACCCTAAATACGGTTTTAGATTAAATGTAGATTAACACTTACCAGTTGCCAGACAAAAGGACAAAGTAATGAGCCACACCACCACAGAAACAGCAACACGATACTCCCACCGCTTCATCTTCAGGTATACCATGGGTTTTGCGGCTGCCAGGTAGCGCTCAATACACATACAGGCTAGCAGCAGTGGACATCCAATCAGATTAAACATACTGGAGACATCGCTGGCCACTTTTATGTCATCAGAAGAATCGGTACTGTCTGTAGAGATGGTAAATAAGACCCATACTTGTTGATCATAAGGCTAACATGACAAATATGAAGCTAACATTAGTGTTCCATGCATTGAAAACTACAACACAGGAGCAAAACACACAAAATCAGCTACATTTGCTATACATTTACTGGAAAGGATAGAGTAATGGGTATGCAAATAATTCAGTTAGCAAAGAACTGGCTATGGCTAGAAACAGTCACCAGAGGGCATAAGTGCTAGCACCACGAGAAGAGTTTGTTGCTGAAGGCTTCAACAGTCAGTCAAAAGACTGAATGAAAGCCACCAATCTCAGAGGTGTCTGGTAAATACTTAAGAAAACCTTAACAGAACTTGGTGGAGCTTGATAGGGAGCACAACATGTATTGCATCAGGTCAGGTTCTCATAGAGGGCAAATGCTTGGGATGTGGAGTGTACAGATGTCACAGTGACCTTATCACCCGAGACAGACCACACCAAAATATGTTGTGTGCTACATACACCTGACAGTACTTCGGGACATTTACACCTGCATTCCAGACAGAGCTATTGTATTAGCCTCTTTACAACATCCCGAGTCTAATATCATTCAACATCAGTCAGACTACGAGTTTATTTATCCATCTGTTCATCCATTATCTTTACCCACTTTTTTCATTTTGGGTCATGGCAGTCGTCGGTGCCATGTCCAGCTATCAATGTGCGAGGGGCGGGGTACACCCTGGACAGGTCTCCAGTCCATCAAAGGGACACATAGAGACAAACGAGACAAACAACCAGATAGGTCCTTTTGCATGTGTTAAAAACCTGCTTCTGATATTCCAACAGGAGGTTGGCTTGAAACACAGCAATGAAATCTACCTATGGGACAGATCTGGTTGGCAGGTCACAGACTGATGAAGTCTTCTGGATGGTGTAGTGGGCATGACCGTGTCCACTCTGATACACCTGTGTATTTTTGAACTGTTCCAGAGATGACCTTTACTGACCTCTCAGTAAAGCAAGACATTTACTACAAATTATTCCATTAGTTGTAATCTGAGAACATAGTCACCAAAAGAGACTATTTCTATCTTTGATTTTATTCTAATGTAATCAAAAGAATAACTTTTGTCATTTTCATGATATATGTTATATGCTGTTATTCTTTTAATATGGAGTATTACTGTGTCACTCCTGCTATGTTAAAGTTGAAGTCTCGGGTCACAGAGGCCCAGCCGTTTTGTTTAGAAATGAATGAGACAGTTAATCCGTTGTTTTCGTGAGAACGGCTCCAACACCCTCTAAACAACTTCTCTATGCTCTGACTCTCACCTTGAACCCTGATAACGTTAAAGTGAAGTCTTTGACGTGTCTCTAACTCTGCTCGCTGGTCCACGGACCAATGGGAAAGTGACAACTCCTCTCATCTCAGATCTTCTACTAAGTTCTAAGCTGTTGCTGGAACGAGGGAGTCTGCTGGAAAAACTTCAAGACATGAGGTCTTCTCCAAAGAACTGATGATCGTCTGGTCAACACGCTAATGGCCACGCCATTCAGTTAAAGACTTATAACATGCCAAGTTATAAGCCATCTTCAAGAGCTGAAGAGCTCCAAGTTCTTAATGAACTCTCTTGAGGAACGCTTTATTTTGAAACTTGACCAGGACATGCCACGGTCTTTGACGAAGAAGGCAGGCGTCACGACACGCGAATCCATAAACACGCCGAGGTACAACTGGACTTCACGGACAGATGACCTGTGAGTCCAAGACTGCTTCTACAACTCTATCCACCGAGACGAACGTCCAAAGGTACAGAGTGCTGATGTTTTTGGATCGTGCTGTGAGGTCGAGCTGGTTCTCGTACGGAGGAGTGTCATTTCTGGTTAAAACTCAAAATAGATGACTCTCTAAACTCACCTCTCCCTATTCCTCTTAAATCTCTCCTTATTTCAATCTGGAAACTATATTTAAGCTAAAGAGCCACAGACTGAGTATAATGACATCCTGTATTTATGTCTGTTGTGTTGCAATTTAAATGTGCTGACGTGTTAAATTGCAAGAAAGTGAAATCATGTCAATCAAGTGTAATGGTGTTAATTTAGTTGATTTATTTTAAATAAATGGTAGTGTCTTTGACATATCAAACTAAGTTAACGTCTCTGTCACTTAATGGCTTTATTTATTTATCCATCATAAAGATCACAGAAATATTGGGTAAACTGAAAAAGAAAAGAATCCGTGAAATTACTATTCAATCTGAATAAGTAATTAATTAAGGATAAAGAGGTCAGCTTAATACTGACCCCTGATAAAATCCTTTACATCTGGGTGGCACCGTATGTGTTTAAAGACACAATATGGTGTTACCCTCATGTTTACTTCAATGGAAGACGAAACGTTTCTCCTTTAAAAAAACTGGTCCAGATGAAATTATTTGACTTTTTTTTAGACAAACTACCATTTACTCGCTCACTCACACCTAGGGACAATTTAGAGTTACCAGTCAGTCTAATGCATGTTTTTGGTCTGTGGGAGGAAACCGGAGTAGAGCTGTCATCGGGCCGGAAATCCACGGCCCTACCCTACCCGAGCCCTAAGTTTAATTACCCAAGCCCGAGGGAGCCCGCTGATTTCCTAGAAATCACCGCCCGACCCGACCCTACCCGATTAAAAAAAAAAACAACAACAAAAAAAAAAAAAAACACTACGTTTATTTATTAAGCTTTTACTGCGTTCTCCCACTCAGCAAAAGAACTTGATGTTGTTCTTCTTTGTTTTGATGGAGGAGGAGGAGGTGTGAGCGCGCTGCTCGCAGACAGTTTGCTGTGGAAGCTTCAGGAATGTCAGGAATGCGGCAACTTGTTCCGCCGCAGAGAGCAGTGTGCGCGGACGTGAGCGTGCACCTGACGCACGTCAGCTGGTGACATAATTTTGAGCTCGTTAAAGTTAGGCCACAGAAATAATGCAACTCTCTGCAAGTCGTGGATAATAATTTTGCGCTCCAGCACTTCTGCATGACATGTCGCGCAGAAACACCTGCTGCGGAGAGTCTGTGTGAGGAGGACTGGCAGTGTTGCTTCAGTTTCTCATTCCAGAGACAAACCAGGTTGGTGGGATATTTGTCACCCTCCAGTTCTCTCTGTGCACGGTAAAATGGTTCGAGAAATGTCACTAAAAAGTCCAGCATGTCGGGGGAGACGCTGTCAGGCGCGCGCCGCGCGCCTGCTCTCTGGCTGAGTTGCCAATTTAGTGGCTGCGCGCTGCGGTTTTCACCATCTAAATTCACTCTATTAATTATTTCCTCATCAATAAACTTACTGCCTTATATTCTTTACAAGCAGATTAAAACAATTTTATATTGTGTGCATTTTTATTTAGTTTTGTTTGTGCTGTATGATTAAAAAAACCACATCAAAGCCCGAGCCCGACCCGCGGCCCGCCAATCAAACCAAAAATATGGCCCGAGCCCGACCCGAAGTCGGGTCGGGCTCGGGTAGGGTCGGGCTCGGGCAAAGAAACGACACCTCTAAACCGGAGTACCCAGAGAAAACCCACGCATGCATGGAAAGAACATGCAAACTACACCCAAAAGGCCCCCGGACCGGGATTTGAACTGGGGTAACCTGCTTGCTGAGAGGTACAGTTGCACCACCATGCTGCCCACGAGTTTATTTAGTTGCCTAAAACACCAGAAGAGGAATAGCTGCAAGCATGGTGATACCACAACTGCGAGACATGGACAGGGGAGAATCTTCTGTTTACCACTGATGGTCATCATGTACACATGTGGCATAGCCTAAAGACTAGGTCCAATGGTGTTTGTGTTGTGGAATCCATCCATCCCTTCCTCCTTTCTTCCCTCTCTCCGCTGTTTGTTCCAGGGTTGGGGGGATGGTAGCTTGAGCAGAGAGGCCTAGACATCTTTCTTCACAAATACCTCTTCAAGCTCTTCTCAGAGAATTCCAAGTTACTCCCAAACCAGCCATAAGACATAGTCCCTCCAGCATGTCCTGGGTCTTCCCCAGGGTCTGCTTCCAGTTCCCTACAGAAGTGTCCAATGGGCATCCTTACCAGATGCCCGAATCACCTCAACTGGCTCCTATTGATGTGGAGGAGCATGGGCTCTACTCCAAGTCTCACCCAGATAGCTGAACTTGTGACTGTATCACTAGGGAGAGAGGATCCACGTTCATTTTCCATCCATCCATTTTCTTCCGCTTATCCGGGGTCGGGTCGCGGGGGTAGCAGCCTAAGTAGGGAGGCCCAGACTTCCCTCTCCCCAGCCACTTGGAGCAGCTCCTCTGGGGGAATCCCAAGGCGTTCCCAGGCCAGCCGAGAAACATAGTCCCTCCAGCGTGTCCTGGGTCTTCCTCTGGGTCTCCTCCCGGTGGGACATGCCCGGAACACCTCACCAGGGAGGCGTCCAGGAGGCATCCTAACCAGATGCCCGAGCCACCTCAACTGGCTCCTCTCGATGTGGAGAAGCAGCGGCTCTACTCCGAGTCCCTCCCGGATGACTGAGCTTCTCACCCTATCTCTAAGGGAGAGTCCAGACACCCTGCGGAGAAAACTCATTTCAGCCGCTTGTATCCGAGATCTCGTTCTTTCGGTCATAACCCAGAGCTCATGACCATAGATGAGGGTGGGAACGTAGATCGATCGGTAAATTGAGAGCTTTGCCTTTTGACTCAGCTCTCTCTTCACCACGACAGACCGGTACAGCGCCCGCTTCACTGCGGATGCTGCACCTATCCGCCTATCGATCTCACGCTCCAGTTTTCCCTCATTCGTGAACAAGACCCCGAGATACTTAAACTCCTCCACTTGGGGCAGGACCTCCTCCCCGACCTGGAGAAGGCATGCTACCCTTTTCCGGCTCAAGACCATGGCCTCGGATTTGGAGGAACTGATCCTCATCCCGGCCGCATCACATTCAGCTGCAAACCGCTCCAGCGAAAGCTGTAGATCACGAACTGATGAAGCCAATAGGACCACATCATCTGCAAAAAACAGAGAAGAGATTCTAAGGCCACCAAACCGGATCCTCTCAACACCTTGGCTGCGCCTAGAAATTCTGTCCATAAAAGTTATGAACAGAATCGGTGACAAAGGGCAACCTTGGCGGAGTCCAACTCTCACAGGAAACGAGCCCGACTTACTGCCAGCGATGCGGACCAAGCTCTGACACCGGTCGTACAGGGACCTAACAGCCCATATCAAAGGGCCTGGTACCCCATACTCCCGGAGTACCCCCCACAGAACCCCCCGAGGGACGCGGTCGAATGCCTTTTCCAAGTCCACAAAGCACATGTAAACTGGTTGGGCAAACTCCCACGCACCCTCCAGGACCCTGTTGAGGGTGTAGAGCTGGTCTAGTGTTCCACGACCAGGACGAAAACCACACTGCTCCTCCTGAATCCGAGGTTCGACTATCCGACGGACCCTCCTCTCCAGAACCCCTGAATAGACCTTACCAGGGAGGCTTAAAGGTATTGTGACATGATTTTGTAAATTTGAATATTTGTCAGAACATATATATCTTATATCATTGAGCTCTGGTCGTTTTTGCATAATAAATTATAAATATGTAAAATTTTTATTCTAAATTATGGTAATGTTTTTCTCTGGTACTTGCTGGGATACGCCCCTAAAATTCCGCGCATTTCCGCAATACGTCATCACCAGTCGTCGTCGCCAGTCATCAACGTCACAACGGGCAGAAGGCAGAGCCTTGCCCGTTTGTTTTGTGTGTTAACTGCTTGCCATAGATTCATTTCCTGAAAGATCGCCTCTTTTTTTTGTGTAACTTGAAAAATGCCGTCACGTTGTAGCGCATTTGGGTGTTCTAATATCAGCAGTGAACAAGTGAGCATTCACAAATTTCCAAAAGATGAGAAACTTCGACAAGAATCAGAATGGACCAGACAAGGACCGGTGGGTTCCTACTCGTATGTCTGCAGCGACCATTTTACTGCCGATTGTTATCTGGAAAGACCTGGTTTACAAGAATCTTTTGGATTACCAGTAAGATTCAGAAGACTTTTAAAACCGGATGCTATTCCTACTATTTTTAAAAGAAAATCTACAGAAGAAAGTCCCACAGGAGCTACCATGCAAACAACGCAGGGACCATCGGAAGACTGTCCAGGAGATGAGTAAGTCTTTGTGTAAACATAATCGGAGGTGTGTAGTGTTTTAGATTCTAAACTATATATTTTACGTGAGTTCATGTTGTTTTACTTTATACACTGTGAGTGTATGAAGCCAATTATCACGGCAGATTATTTATGTTCGCTGCTAACAAGCTAGCCGAATCAGTAGCACACACACTTTTCTAATAATGTATTTTTAAATTATGTCTGCATCTGTAGTTTCTTTTTATTCGGGGAGGGATATTAATGAGAGTTTTGGATGATTTACTGTCTTAAAATGATATATCGCTGACGCAACCGGTAATAAAAAGCCGAGGTAGCAGCTAACACACTAGCCGAGATACAGTACAGGCCACGTTGCTATTTATGCATTTTTAAATTATGTCAGCGCAATCGGGTAACATCTGTTGTTTTCTTTTTATTCGGGGAGGGATATTAATGAGAGTTTTGGATGATTTACTGTCTTAAAATGATATATCGCTGACGCAACCGGTAATAAAAAGCCGAGGTAGCAGCTAACACACTAGCCGAGATACAGTACAGGCCACGTTGCTATTTATGTATTTTTAAATTATGTCAGCGCAATCAGGTAACATCTGTTGTTTTCTTTGTATTCGGGGAGTGTTTATTAATGAGAGTTTTGGAAGATTTACTGTCTTAAAATGATATATCTCAGACGTGACCGGTGTCAGGGACTCTGTTTGCCAAGATGGCTGCTAAGAAACATTAGCCGAGAGCCCGGAGCAAACACGTTGCTAATAATGTATTTTTAAATTATGTCTGCGCGATCAGGTAACATCTGTAGTTTCTTTTTATTCAGGGAGGGTTCATTAATGAGAGTTTTGGATGATTTACTGTCTTAAAATGATATATCTCAGACGCAATCGGACATGCTCCCCATTATTATTTAAATGCACGTTGGAGCGTGCCTTCCCGTAGTCACGTAGGCACGTCACAATGAAGTTTTTGCGGAAATGCGCAGATTTTTAGGGGCGTATCCCAGAGAAAAAAACTACCATAACTTGGAATAAAAATTTAATATATTTATAATTTATTTTGCAAAAACGAACAGAGCTCAATGATATAAGATATATATGTTCTGACAAATATTCAAATTTACAAAATCATGTCACAATACCTTTAAGAGTGTGATCCCCCTATAGTTGGAACACACCCTACGGTCCCCCTTTTTGAATAGGGGAACCACCACCCCAGTCTGCCAATCCAAGGGAACTGCCCCCGATGTCCACGCGATATTGCAGAGTCGCGTAAGCCAACACAACCCCACAACATCCAGAGCCCTAAGGAACTCAGGACGAATCTCATCCACCCCCGGAGCCCTGCCACCGCGGAGCTTTTTAACCACCTCGGCGACCTCAGCACCAGAGATTGGAGAGCCCGACCCAAAGTCCCCAGGCTCCGCTTCCTCAGTGGAAGACGTGCCAGTAGGATTGAGGAGGTCTTCGAAGTATTCCGCCCACCGACTCACAACATCCCGAGTTGAGGTCAACAGCACGCCATCCCCACCATAAATGGTGTTGGTCGCGTACCCTCTCGTTCACCGGGGTGAACCCCAACGTACAGGCACCAAGATGGGGGGCAACAAGTATGCCCACTCCTGCTCGGCACCTCTCACCAGGGGCAACTCCAGAGTGGAAGAGTGTCCAACCCCTCTCAAGGAAACTGTTTCCAGAGCCAGAGCCATGCGTTGAGGTGAGTCTGACTATTGCTAGCCGGAACCTCTCAACCTCACACACTAGCTCAGGCTCCTTCCCCACCAGAGAGGTGACATTCCATGTCCCAATGGCCACGTTCATTTTGACTGCTCCTATTTGTGATCTCATTCTTTTGTCCACTGCCTAAAGTTAGCGACAGTAGGTAAGTGTAGGACAGTAGAATGACCAATAAACAGAGAGCTTTGTATTGCAGATCAGCTCCTTCCTTACCACATTGGAATGGCACAGAATCTGCAATATTGCAGACGTTGCATCAATCTCATAAAGAGAGTCAGTCTCATACTTGATTTTTCCTTCAGTTGTAAACAAAATCCTGAGATAGTTTAACTCCTCCTGTTGAAATGGCACCTTACTGCCAACCTGAACAGAGCAACCTAACTTTTTCTGCCTGAGGACCATGGCCTCAGATTTGGAGGGGCTGAGTCTTATCCCAGTCGCTTCACAATTGGCTCCAAACGCTGGGAGCTGACGCTGGCACGGTGATGCCAACAGGACTACATCATCAGCAAATAGCAGAGAGAGGCCACCAAACCAAATAATGATAATAATAATAATATAATGACATTATGACGCGGTTATACACCAAATCACCATTTGTATCCAGGCCCGAGGTGTGCCATCCTCCTACCATGGGACTAGCACTGGTTCCAGACTGACAACCTCATCATCCATTTGTTCTCATGCTGTAATGACTGCAATAAATTCACATTCAGTTTCATTTAATATGAAACTCTGACAAGGTACTTCACTAACATTTCAGGCCCGTGACTGTGTCTTTATTTCAAGAATATGCAAGTCTAAAATGATCTTCAACAACCTCCTGTGCACGTTCTTGTCTTAACACATATCCTCACCTGATGTGTTCCTTTTTGCAATGTCGTTCAAATTTATGTCATAGATCAAGCTAAGAGGCATCATAAACAAGTAGATGAGATCCATTAGGACAAGATTCACGCCAAGTACCTGGAAGACAAAATTTCAGTTATTAAAGTGTGCCATGCTTTTTAGACAACATTTAAAACCTTTTCAATCACTTTGAACTCAATACCCCGCAGACTGTTCTCTTTTCATTCGTCATTGGATGTAAATTCTGCTTCCAAAAGATACACACTGTATTGAGCTTTTTAAAGCCTAACACTTATTAATAGTAACATTATCAAAATTGTTATTTCACCATGATGGATGGTAAGTTGCATACAGATATGAATGTTTAGCATAAAGCTAGCACATATACTGTAGCTGGACAAGTACTTTGTAGATATTTTTCTAAGGCAAAGGTTGACGAGAGCTCATTGCACAGACACTAAAGAATGAGTTCTTATGCACAGCGGCATGCCGCGCCTCAAACCAAACCTCAAAGTTGGGCTCATTGTCAAACCTCATGGAGCCCTCAGCAAAAGTCGCTGAGAAATTACACTTTAGGATGAAGGCATCCAATAACATATGAAGGTGTATATGATGGGTAGCTGGGTCCAGATTATAAGAAGATGAATCAGTCACAAAAGTAGTCACACAAGCATATAACGAGATTTGTATGTGTACATTAATATCCACTAGCTTACCACGCTTTACTAATGTGTTAACAGTTTTTAACATTAATCTGATTTATCTTTAGAGGAAGTAAGGTGATGCATCAAAAAGGCAGTATATAGAATAGAATAGAATATATCTTTATTGGCATATTTGCACCAAGGTACAAAGTTTTGCAATTGGCGCGCGCACCATCCAAAGAGGGACGTACGCACGGAAACCGCAGCAGTATAAAACCGCGCCACCAACAATCAGATAGGAAAAAGGAACATACAGTCGGGTAATCAGTGGTATTCAAAAAAGAATCTATCACAATTTGTCTTAGGACGCTCCATGATAAAGTGTAAAAAAACTCTACCAGCTTTAGCACGGATAAGACAAGACATGTTGCATTTCATGGCAAGCAAGGAGATTGTCCGTGAAAATCATTTCAGATAAGCACAGTCTGTAGATGTCATTCAGCTCGGCTCCATTCTGAAAGCACACGGATACCTCTGGGGGTGGCAGCGAATTCTCAACAGCTTTCACTCCAGGAGAAGATTTGCAGACAGCCTTCTTTTTCCAAGGTTGCTCACAGTCCAGATTAGATTAGTCGCTTATTTATTTTCAGGCCAGGCTACAGTGTACTTTTGACTGCAGCCTTGAAGTCCAGGTGCTGTTCAGGTCCAAATCGTCGAATCATGTGAGGTTCCGAGCTACAAATCCCCGTCTGTGCCCTGATGGGGCTGTAAACGAGTCCCAAAGCGCACCGCAGGTCCGCGGCTGTCCGCCGCTGCTCCCACCGTGCGGTTCAGCTCGTACAACAGCTGGCTTGTTGAGGTCATAGCCCGGATCAGAGAATCTTGTTGAGCAGGGAGTCTCGCCAGCGCGTTGATCGCCGCGGCCGCCTCCCTCAGCTTCCAGTAGCAGAAAACATCCGCCGATCCCAAAAAGCAGAGCAACTGCCACCAATATTCCAATAATCCACAAAACTTCAACGTCTTCGACAGAGAGAACGGTCAGACACATTGGCCACGAGTCCATAGTGTATCCCACCGCATGCGTGTCGAAGGGGCAAGCCGCCTCTCCTGGTCCGGTGCGCTTCGTTGAAAATTTTTTATCAATAGAGGAAACAGCCCACGTAAATAAATCCATTTCAAATTGGTTCGAGTGAGCGCTGAAGAGTTAAGACGAGACAAAATGCAAAAGCAGGGAGGAGGAAACTTAGGGGGGAGAGGAGCAAAAAGAGGTGCAACCTGCTTCGCCGAGTGCCGGAAGTATTTATATTGTTGGGGAACTGAGATAAAGGTGCTTCTAAAAAAAAATTGAATATTGTGGAAAAAGTAAAATATTTTTGGCAATCATTTCAGAAAGTAAAAATCATATATTACAAAGATGTATTAAACACAGTGAGATATTTCACATCTTTATTTCTTGTCATATTGCTGATTATGGCTTACAGAAAATGACAAAAAATGTATGTTTCAGAAAATTGGGATATTGAAAAGAGGTTCAGCCCTGTGATGGACTTGCGACCCGTCCAGGGTGTACCCCGCCCCTCGCACAGTGATTGCTGGACATGGGGACCAGTGACCCCCGTGACCCAAAAATGAAAGAAGCGGGTACCATAAATATAATGGATGGATGGAGGAGAAGAGGTTCATTGTTGTAAATTCCTGCTGTCACACACTGATCAGCTGATTAACCTCTAGACATGAGCTACAAATGTCTCATTCCTGAACCAGAGACAACATCAGAAGTTTACCTGCTGAGGAGGCAAAGAACTGGACTGTTGCTCTGTGGTCCAATGTCCTCGTTTCAGATAAAAGCACATTTTCACATCATTTGGAAATCAAGGTCCCAGAGTCTGGAGAAAGAGTGGCGAGGTCCAGAATCCATGTTGTTAAAGTCCAAAGAGAAGTTTCCACAGTCAGTGATGGTTTGGGTTCATGTCCTCTGCTGGTGCTGGTCCACTGTGTTTTCTGAAGTCCACAGTCCATGCAGCATCCAGCAGGACATTTTAGAGACTTCATGCTTTCTGCTGTTGACAAGCTTTATGGAGATGCAGATCTCATTTCCCAGCAGGACTCGGCTCATGGCGACACGGTGGCACAGTTGGTAGCTGCTGCCTCTCAGCGAGAAGGTCACTAGATCAAATCCCAGCCATGAGGGCCTTTCTGGGTGGAGTTTGCATGTTCTCTCTGTGCATGCGTGGGTTTTCTCTGGGTACTCCAGTTTCCTCCAACAGACCAAAAACATATGTTAGGCTGATTGGTAACTCTAAATTGTCCATATGTGTCCCTGTGGTGGACTGGAGACCTGTCCAGGGTGTCCCCCACCTCTCACACAGTGATGGCTAGATATGGGCACAAGTGACCCCTGTGACCTGAAAAGGAAGACATGGGTAAAAGTTGGATGAATGGATGCTCCTGCCCACACCGCCAAAGGCACCAAAAGCTGGCTATGTAATAATCTAATTTTACGACACACTGAATTTTGGTTTTTCATTATTTGTAAGCCATAATCATGAAAATTACAAGAAACAATTGCTTGGAATATCTCACCCTATGTAATGAATCTATATAATATAAGAGTTTCACTTTCTGAAACGGTTAACGAAAATTCTGTTTTACAATATTTTGAGATTTTGAGATTCACCTGTAGTTACCCAGATGAGAAGAAGGTCCATCCTGCACAGAAGCTCCATGGACAAGCTTTGTCACCACTTTTGACCTTTTCCACTTCAGTCTAACACAAAATAACTATTTGGATGATTTTAGAGGGTAATTTCCCACTTTTAACCAGAATCACAAAATGTTTTGACAAACTAACAAAGGTAGCTCTTCAACATAACAGATCACTTACTCTAATTTAAGCTACACAGACACCTATGATGCCCGTATGGTATTTCCGTAAAACGACTTGTTTTATTACACTGGTTGAAACTGGGGGATGCTATAAGTGATGAACTCACCTGTGAGGCAGATAGTATTCTTCTGTCCTTAAAAAACAACCAAAGCAGGGCAATGTTGGCCACTGATCCTGTAACCAGGATGAAAACATTGACAGCAACCCAGAGATCGATCCAGTTCAGCTGACTGCAGTTCACTATCATATCATGCCTGAAGTTGATCTTCGGATTGTCATCTTTGAAAATGTCAGGAAGCAAGGAGAACTTGCTGTCAGTATTAATCATGGTTCACTCCTGACAGAATCCTGTAAAAAAGAAAAGAAAAAGAAAATGTGTTAATCTTACTTTGCTTTCTTGTTGGGAGTGCGCTAAACGAAATTGTCAGTAGATTTAATCTCATCTGTGATGACCACATTCACATTGATTGACATGTTGGAGTTGTGATGACAAACATGGTTTATCAACACTGCTATTAAAGTCAGCTTTTAGGTGAACAAGCTTACTCATGATTTATTTAACAGTTACACTTATCATAGGCAAAATTAGTCAAAATTTTATCCCCAAATATTCATGTGTGAAATGGCTATGATGAGCTATAACGACCCAAAGGCTGTTTTAGAACCAGGTGGTGAGGCAGATGAGGGAATTCAACGTCTATTTTAATTATTCCATCAATCCATCCATCCAGCCATCCATCCATCCATCCATCCATCCATCATCTTCTGCTTTTTCTGGAGTCGGGTTGCAGGGGAAGCTCGAGTAGGGAGGCCCAGACATCTCTTTCCACAGCCACCTCTTCCAGCTTTTCTGAGAGGACTCCAAGATGTTCCCAGACCAACCGAGAGACGTAGTCTCTCCAGCATGTCCTGGGTCTTCCCCAGGGTCTCCTCCCAGTCGGATTGCTTGAAGCACCTCCCTAGGGAGGTGCCCAGGGAGCATCCTTACCTGATGCCCAAACCACCTCAACTGGCTTCTCTTGATGTGGAGCAGCAGCAGTTCTACTCTGAGTCTCTCCATATCTGAACTTCTCACCCTGTCTCTGGAGAGTCCAGCTACCCTGCAGAGGAAACTCATTTCAATAGTCTAAATAAAGGTTGAATGAATTGCCTGTATCTGCAATCTCATTATTTTGGTCACTACCCAGAGTTTGTGGCCATAGGTGAGGGTAGGAACATAGACTGAACAGTAAACAGAGAGCTTTACCTTACAGCTTATCTCCCTCTTTTATACAATGGACTGGCACAGAGTCTGCAATACTGCAAACACTGCACCAATCCATCTGTCAATCTCGCACTCCATTCTACCCCCGCTCGCAAACAAAACTTTGAGATACTTGAACTCCTCCACTTGAGGCAGAACCTTATCCTCAACCTGAAGAGATCAATTGACACTTTTTTGACTGTGGACCATGGCCTCAGATTTGGGGGGTGCTGGTTCTCATCCCAGCTACTTCACACTTGGTTGCAAACTGCTCCAGTGAGAGCTAAAGGTCATGGCATGGTGATGCCAATAGGACAACATCATCCGCAAATAGCAGTGAAGGAATCCTGAGGCCACCGGACCAGACTCCCCACCATCCCTGGCTGCACTGAGAAATTCTGTCCGTAAAAGATATGAGCAGAATTGGTGATTCAACTTGTCGGCTGGCTTCCTTCCTTAGATAGAGAACTTTACAAATTTAGCTTTTCTATGTATGTGAATGCTCCTGTAAGGTGCCCTGAGACAACTTTGTTGTGATTTGGCGCTATAAACTGAATTGAATTGAATTGGCAATGGGCAGCCCTGGTGGAGTCCAATTTCCACCCTGGATGGGTCTGACTTACTACCGGCAATGCAAACCAAACTCTTGCACCGCTTGTATAGGGAACCAAACAGACAGTAGCAAAAGCCCCCC
>JBBPBX010009928.1:33440-45873 GCA_038048925.1 Garcialebias charrua
TTTATTATTTACAACAAACAAAAAAAAAGACCAAATAAACATTGGGAGCGTATAATATGCTCCTACCATTTATCATTCTGCAGATAAGTCACAGGAAAACTAAAACTATTAGTTATTATTAAGCTGCAAAAGTGAAAGAAATGTGCGGCACGTCAAAAACGAAACTAAAAACTGTGGGGTGGTCGACCACCCTGCACCACTGCCTGTGGTGCTGCACATTAGGTTTAGTTTTAGAAATTAATATGTTTATAGGTTTTTATAGGTTTAGAGATTAATATTTTTTGCTTTTTGTTGTGAAACAAGGTCAGAGGAAGCTGGTTCTGGTTCGGTCATTGGACACGGTGTTACACCATATTCTGTGACCTGCAACAGTGCATGCAACACCGCCCCCTGTGGTCACAATATACGGTGGTCACAGAATATGTTGTCACACCGGTTTGCAACGCACTCCAAACAGGAAGTTGATTCTCATTTTCTGTCCTGTAACTGCGACGTGATGACGTCACAACGAATACTTGACGTGAAATTTAAAAAACTCAATAGATGTCCTAGGAATCGACGTGTAGATTACTCGAGTAGTCTGTTAAAGCCCTAGTGTCAACCAAGGCAGCCCCACAACATCCAAAGTCTTAAGCAAACAGAACGGACCTCATCCACCCCTGGAGCCCTGCCACCATGGAGCCTTTTAACTACCTCAGTGACCTCGGCCACGGTTATGGACAGACCAACCTCGAAGTCCCACGACTCTGCTTACTCTGTCGAAGACATGCCAGTGAGATTGAGAAGGTCCAAGAAGTATTCTTTCCGCCTCCTGATGACATCACTGGTTGAGATCAACAGCACCCCTCCTTCACTGAAAACAGTGTTAGCAAAGTGCTGCTTTCCCATCCTTATCCACCTGATGGTTTGCCAGAATCTCCTCAGAGATGACCAAGAGTCTTTATCCAAGGCCTTATTGAACTCCTCCCACATTAGCTTTTGCCTCAGCAACAGCCAAAGCTGCAGACAACTTGGCCTTCCAGTATTCCTCAGCTGCCTCCAGAGTCCCACCAAAACATGCATAAACCATAAGGACATTGCTGCTGAAATGTTATGCATACACAAAACCCAAAAGTCCCACCAGCCAAAAGGCCCAATAGGACTCCTTATTCAGCTTGACAGCCTCCCTAACCTCAGTTGTCCACAACCAAGTTTGAGAATGGCCACCACGAGTAGCACCGACAATCTTGTGACCACAGCTCAAGGCAGCTATCTCAATAATTGATGCGTGGAACATGGCGCAGTCAGACTCAATGTCCCCTGCCTCAGCTGGGATGTAGTTAAAGCTCTGCTGGAGGTGTGAGTTGAAGATATTTCTGATGGGTTCTTCTGCCAGGCATTCCCAGCAAACCCTGACTACACGTTTGGGTCTACCAGGTCTGTCTGGCATCTTCCCCCACCATCTGATCCAACTGGTGATCAGTTGACAGCTCAGTTCCTCTCTTCACCCGAGTGTCCAAAACAAATGGCTGCAAATCAGATGACACGGCTACAAAGTCAATCATTGATCTTTGTATAACCTAGGGCGTCCTGGTGCGAAGTGCACTTATGGACACCCTTATGTTCAAACATGGTGTTTGTGATAGACAAACTATAACTAGCACAGAAGTCCAACTACAGAACACCGCTCGGGTTCAGATCAGAGAGAGGCCGTTCCTCCCAATCGTGCCCCTCCAGTTCACACTAACATTAGCCACGTGGACCTTCAGACACCACCCTCAACCAGCCCACCTATTTTCATTCTGCCATCAATTGATTTACAAATTAAGCCCTGGTCCAACCCCTCAAGGAGACTGGTTCTGTAGCCCATGCTGTGCGTCGAGGTGAGCCCAACTATATCTACAGTTGGTACCTTTCAACCTCGCACACAAACTCAGGCTCCTTCCCCACCAGAGAGGTCACGTTCCATGTCCCAAGAGCCAGCTTTGGTAAGCCAGTGTCAGAGTGCCAAGGCCCCCGCCTTTGGCCCCTGCCCATGGCATCATGCACCCGACTCATATGGCCCCTCCTGCAGGTGGTGGGTCCACAGGAAGGCAACCAATGTTGCTCATTTGGGCTGAGCCCAACCGGGCCCCATGGGTAGAGACCCGGTCACCAGGTGCTCACTGACAAGCCCCTGCCACAGGTCTGGCTCCAGGGTGGGGCTCCGGTAACCTACATCCGGGCAAGGAACACTAAGCTCTTGGTTTTGTTTGTCCATAAGAGTCTTTGGAATCACTCTTTGTCTGTCACCTAGGACCAAGCTGTCTTGGGAGACCCTACCAGAGGCAATGATAACTGCCCCCAACAGCATGGCTCCTAGGATCATTCAGGTTCACAAACTCCTCCATTATGACAAGATGGCCATTTAAGGAGGAGTATATTATTATATTGCTTAATTTATTATTTTATTAAATTTAAAGGCAAGAATTCCATGACATGCATTGATGAGTTGCAGATGTCCATAGAGTTTCATTAAAATATGTCCACTCATTCACAAAATATTTAGTTACCAGAAAGGCAAACACATACATGCACACACAGACCTGGACAACAACATTGTTGCCCTAATTTTGGCCATGGGTAAAACTATGCAAAGCACAAATCCCTGCCAAAAACAGTAGCATGAAGTTGCTAAAGAGGGCAATGTAGATCTAACCAAGATATTCTTTTAAAGTTTTTATAATGAGGAAGCTGATCATAGGGTAATTATTTATCAGGTCATCTGAAGTCAAGCTACAAGTAACGGAGGATTTCTTCAACCCAATATATATATGAACAAAAGCAACATTGAAAGAAAGCTTTCACAAACACAAAACCATTGAAGCAACACGTTTTATAGACATTTTTATCATTTGTGAACCCGTGCAGTGACTCTTGACTGTTTTATCTGCTTTGGAAAATGTGGCTCGTCTGAAATTTTTCCAAGTATCCTTGTTTGCATCTATGGAGCATCTCTGCTCTGCCATTGAAGGCAGCCATTCACATCGAAAACTTGTATTTATTTATTTATTATAAAATATATAAGCACTTCTCATGATGACTTCTTCCATATGGAACAGCAGTTTTGGATGAGCTTCATCCTCATCCTGACTTCTGATTGCTTCTGATTAAATAAATCCTTGAATTTGAGGTTCATCTGTTAACCTGATCTTAAGCTGAGAGAAAATGAGCACATTCTGCGCACCACTTTTTCTTTTGGTAAAAAGTAGACAGAAACAAAGATGTCTGACTAAAACGCCTCACAAACCACTATCAAGTAAAACCTTTTACAAATTTACCATCTAAATGAAAATATTTATTAGGATATTAATGACACTCCAATTAAAGGCATATATTTGTCATGTTTATTTATTTACTTTAAATAATTTATCTTGGGAAGTACTTTAAATAGCATCCATTAAATTAGCTATGTCCTCGCAATAAAGATTGCTTGTGTTTTTGTAAGTGAGATTAAAAATTCAGAAGTAATGGAAAAACTCTTACCTCTTTACAGTGTTTATTTCCTCTTCCTACGTCTCACTTTATTTAATCCGCTTGCTGTGCTTGTTTTATTCCTGACAGCGAGCACCTCGACCTTCACGACATGCAAACTTCCTTTCACACAATTCTGACGTGACCGGACATAAAACAAATGAACTGGTGTTTACTGTCGTTTTTTCTCTCATGCAAAAAAGTTTTTTTTATTTTTTATACATATGAATATTTTTTTACCAAGCAGGCATTTTCATTTGTGCACAGTTTGTTTAAGTCTGTAGGTTTCCGTGCTCCAACTTTCTGCAAAGGTACAATTCAATTCAATTCAAGCTTTATTTATACAGGTTAATCCCACTGAGACTTGGGGACTCATTTGCAAGAGAGACGTCAAATTTCGTCTTGTATGGAAACATACACAGATGACAAAAATGTGACATTATTATTATTATTATTTAACAAAGAGTGAACACAACAGTGGACAATCATAAAAGGACAAAAAAAAACAGCTAGGTTGTAGGGTGGTGTAAAAAAACTAAAAACAAGTAGGCTACATGACTGCACTGGTATTCCCAGGAACTTAGTAGATGTTTGAAGCCACTTAGAGAGCTTCAGATCATTTTACAAGTTATTCCAGGAAACAGGAGCAGAGTAGGAGAAGGCCCTTTTGCCTAGTTCAGTCATTACTGAGGGAACACTGCAGGTAATCATGTCCTGAGAGCGCACTCTGTAGCTGCACTCACGCAGAGACATGTAGGAGGAGATGTATGAGGGCAGCAGACCAAGAAGTGATTTAAAGATGAAAATGTACCAGTGAAATAGTCTGCGTGAAGTTAATGGTGACCAGTTAACCAGTGAATACAGGGTGCAATGATGGGTACGGTAGTTACAGCCAGTTATGGATCTTAGTACCATGATTGACAGCATTCAACATCTGTAGGGTGCTTGTAGAAGCGTTCACGTAAATAATGTCACTGTAATCAATGGAGGGAAGGAAAGTAGCAGTTACAAGGAGTTTCCCAGTATTCAGAATTAGACAGGATCTATTTGTGAAAAAGAAACAGATCCTTTACAGATCCTTTGTATCATTTAGATACAAAGAGAGTAAGGGGAGTAGAAGGGGCCTCAACATTTTTTAACAAGACATACCTGGTACAGTAGTTGTCCTGAGACTCTGGATCCTCATATGAAGACATTGACGTTTTAGAGAACTGCTTATCATAGAAAGCTGAAATTTTGTTTTTTTAGAGTAATTGGGACCTTCTTACAGTGCCTCGATCTTCTGACCCTAATTTGCAATGAAAAATATAAAATGCAAAAATAAACTTTAAAAAACCAGACAAACTCATTAATAAAATTAAAATAAACCTCATATGAGGACACCATTTTGATCTCAAAACCACTTCTTGTACCATGACAGAGTGCAGGTATTTAACTTATTAGGTCCTATGAATCCTTGAAGAAAGAGAAAATGCACACCAAAGCTTAAGTCTCAAAAAACAAAATTTTCATCATAAGAAACCCATTGAGGGTGTTTAAAAGGCTTTAAGGACTTAGATGTGAAAACAGGCAGTATTTTGATGTAAAATGAATTCATAGAGCAGCCGTTGCATCCTCTCCTGCAGAATCTGGACCCGAAAGTCCCGGGCTCGATCCCCGGTCATTGCACGTCTCGTGGTGTGTCTGAGCAGGACACCTTATCCCACATGTTCAGTTGGATAGGGGACCTGGTTGGAGAGAGCCTCAACATGATTACAGAATTACTTGCAGTGTCCCCTCAGTGTAGACCTAACTTTGCAAAAGGGCCTTCTCTTAGTCCACTCCTGTAACAGGCAGTCTGTAGACACACAATGTGTGTTTGGACCGGTCTTGTCTTGTTAAGAGAGTGTACAAAGGTGCTGACTCAGGAGGGGTAAGACTTGCAGATGCAGAATGTCACTGATGTAGATCTTTAAATCTCTCCGTACCAAAAGAGACATTTTTTATGCCTTCGTTCACTAAATTAAACGTGTCCAGAGCCATAACAACCTGCTACAACTGTGGTTATCAACTGGTGGCCTGTGGACCACTTTACATTTGCTGGAGGGGGCTTTTAGAGATGACATTATAAAGTAAAAAATATCTAATGATTTTTTAACATTTATTAAAGTAAAAGACCAGATTCTTATAAAGAAGGGGGGTGGGGATCAGTTTCTACCATCTTTTTTTTTAAATAAAATTTAAAAAATCTATATTGCTGTCACCACCACCCCATTTGGTCCCTGCGGGCGACCAGGTGCCCGCGGGCACCACGTTGGTGACCCCTGATTTATTATATGTGTTGTGCAATATTGGCTTATTCAGTTATGCAAGGTACATCAACATAGGTACATTGTGCATAAAAAGAATCCTTAATACATTTGAAGATAATTATATGTTTTGCATTTTTGTATTGGGTAGATCTTTTTGACTTGGTTGTTTTATAAGTAGCTCGCATGCTGAAAAAGTGTGAGCACCCCTAATCTACCCTGTCAGAGATGCAACCATAGGTGACCTAAAGTCAGAACCTATGGTTCCTGTTGGGTAAAAATATCCTCTATTCATCTTACTTACTCAAAGAAGTCACACTCAAGGACACAAGAAGATTTTTAACTGGTTTTACTTGCAAGGGCAGACACACAACAGGTTACAAGTTCCAAATGCATGGACCCGAATCACAAAAATCTGCCATGAGCAGTGTGCGAGAATTGTTTTCATAAGCTTGTCAGTCCCCAACTCACCAGCAGACACTGATGATCTTGGCCACCCAGCTGCACATGCAGGATCAAATCAGCTCCTCATTTAGCTCTCTCTGAGAGAGAAAATAACTCTCTGCTAACGCTAACATGTGGTTCATGGGCAGTTAACATTCTCAGTCATAGTAGTTAAAAACATCCATAAACCTTGACCAAAAATCCCCTGACAATTCCACACACAAGATGCCAGGAGGAACATAGACGGGATTAGTCCTCTTCCCTTGGCTTCATAATGCACCTCAGTGATAATGAAGAATGGAGATTATTTGATTAACAAAATGCAACAACATCTATTATCATCCCATGTATTGTGGATATAGAACAATTCCAATAACAGCAGTCACTACAGTGGTGTTAATGGCAACTTATAAATGGTACAATGATTCTAGATACCAGTCATTATCTGGAGCATGGCTGTACGTGTGACTCAATGGCAGATACAGGTGTTATGGCATTCTGTGATGCTTGGTACTAAATGTGACACTCTTCCCTTGGCACAGTCTGTCAGGTGATCAAGAGTGTCTGGGTCCCATCAGCTTGGTTCCAACATTGGACCATTTGTATTCCAAACATATCCTCAAGCAAACCCGCTATGCGACTCATATAAAACTATGTAACGCTACCCTTTCTTCCATGGATATATGCACGTCTATTGCTGGTGTAAGCACAAAGTCATAAATATTAAGGACATTAAGTCATCTCTTACAACTATTGTGGCCTGTACTTAGGGCAGAGCGCAGATGATAAAGCTCGCCTTTTGGTTGTTGACCAGTTGTTGCTGCAATGTGACATCTTGTGCTTGCAAGAAACCTTTTTAGCCAAACAGGATTTAAAATGACTAAACTCTATTAATGACAGTTTCCTGGGTGCTGGAGAATCTTCTACTGACCTCAGTTTGGGAATTAAAAGAGGAAGGATACCAGGAGGAGTGGCTATATTATGGAAAAAAAGCCTGGACTCAGTGATAAATGTCATTAGATTAGATATGGACTGGTGTATTGCAGTACAAGTGAAACAGCATGACAAAGAATTTATTATTTTAAATGTCTATGCTCCATATGAATGTCATCATAACGAAGAAGAATACCTTAGTAAACTTGCCTATATTAGCTATTCTATGCTAAATGAGAAGTCAAAAAGTATTTATGTTATGGGTGACATGAACGCAAACATCTCAGATAAAAATTCACTGTTTGCTAAACACCTGAATCATTTTTGTACAGATTCTAATCTAATACTGTCAAGTAAAGAACTTTTGCCAGTTGCCAGTTACACCTAAGTGAAGCCTGTCATATTACGTCTTGGTTGGACCATTGTATCACTACAGCAGATGCTCATGCTGCTTTGGTATACATTAGAATCTTATATAATGTGTCCACTGTTGATCACATCCCCTTCGAGCTGGCAATTAGATTTGATTATATACCTGCAACTGTAAATGTGGACAATAATCAAATTCAGACACGTATAGACTGGTCTTCTGTATCTACTGAACAAATAGACCATTACTATGCCCAAACTGATCAATTGTTATGTGCCATTAAATTACCAAGAGAGGAAGTTGCTTGTACAGACTGTAACTGCTCTAATGTTGAACATAGAACCAATATAACTGGATTATATTCTGATTCACACACTCAACCCCCCCCCCTTCAGGATGACTGTGCGTACATATTCACGCTGTATTGGTGAAAACTTGTGCAATGTTAATAAAAGTACTCTGACTCTGACTCTGACTCTGATAACTGAAGCGCTACTGGGAGCTAGCCTGCCTTGTGGGGCGGCCGTGGCACAGTGGTAATGGCAGTCGACCCCCAATCGGAAGGTTGGAGGTTCGAATCCCGCATCCGCCCACCATGTGTCGTTGTGTCCCTGGGCAAGACACTTAACCCCAAATTGCTCCCGGTAGGTCTGGATGGCGCCTTGCAAGGCAGGCTACCACTACCGGTGTATGAATGTCTGAATGAATGGGTGGATGGCTGGTATTGTAAAGCGCTTTGGGGCTCCTCACAGGGGGCTGGAAAGCGCTATATAAATAAGCTCCATTTACCATTTACCATAATAAAAGCAATATAAATATTAAAAAAAAAAAAAAATAATAATAATAATAATAATAATAATAATGAATTTAATTTATAACACACTTTTCATTAATGAAAATCTCAAAGTGCTAGACCAAATAAATAAATAGACCAGGGGCCTCATGTACAAAGACTTGCGTGGATTTCTTACTGAAACGTGACGTACGGTCAAATCCAGAAAACTGCGTACGCACAAAAAAATCCAGATGTATCAAACCGTGCGTACGCCTGAATCCACGCACATTCCTTTTGTACATCACAATTAACGTGGAACTGAGCGCACGTGAGACACCTCCCCTGACACGCCTTCATTTACATATGTTAAACAGATGCAAATTACTTCCTGCATGTGTGAAGGACATGTTTGTTTGATCCCTGCGCGATCAGAAATGATTTCTAGATTCAGGAAAATAATGAATTTAATATAATATGAGTGAGGAAAAAAATCCTAAGTAAGAATAGTAATAAAATGTGTTTATCACGCAAAGAACGAGTGATTGTGTGTCGGTATTTGTGTGTGCGCGCACCCTGCTTTGGTGCGCAACCGGCTCATCCATCCATCCTGAGTGAAAATATTAACTTTGCGCACGAGTTTATTACCATAATTACTGTAAACACAGAGGAACTTAGATGTTTGGTAGAACATAGATCTTTGTTTATTTAATAGCTGATATGAAGAAACGAGTCTGTGCGCCTCAGTGGAGAGTTTTCATGACATGACGTGATGTTGGAGTCTCCACAAACGCTGCGCGCGCAACAGCCTTTGTGCGCAGTCTGTTTGTCTGTGAAGCTCTATTTTTATTACAAGTTATATATGGTGTACTTTCACGTGTCATTTTGGAGAAATCTACAATAAACGCAGATTATGAAACACCTCCACTGCCGGCGAGGGTGCGCGCGCTCCAAAGCGCGACCATAACTCAGCCTTTAGAATCATATAGATGAGACCATTCCATTGGATATGATCCGGCTTTGTGTGGACTGCACAGTCCCGATCGGTCTGCCAGCTTCCTCTGGAAAGCTCCTGTGGAACAGTTTGATCGCTGCTTCTGTATGCACGCGTGATGCACGGCTCCTGTGTTGCGCCCCAGAGAGCAGCAGTGCCAAACTGAAAAAGGATTATTCCTGAAAATGGCTGATAAGCCATATCATAAATCAGAAAATTATATCTGTTTATAAATAAATGCTCTGCGTGTTACACTATTTATTACATCCTCCAGTAAGGCTGAATCCGTTCCTGTTAAATGTATTTTTTTGCACAACTTTGCGCGTCCTTTATTTAACTGCGTCCATGTGGATGTAATAATTGTTAATCATGTGTGTTTGGTGGGAATATTAATTATTTTCACATCATGAACAGCTTCTCAGAATCACCTGTAAGTGTCGCCAAAGGCACCAAAACCACAGAAACGTGCGTACGCCAACCCTGGAGTTGGCGTGGAGCTGCGCACATTTCCACGTTCAGTTCTGTTTTGATACATACGGAGTTTTGCGTGGAAAATGGCGTACGCAAGGTTTTTGTGCGTACGCACCGTTGATACATGAGGCCCCAGGTTGGAACACATACGTGTCTAAATACCACACTGAAGCCCGCAAAGCTACTGCCTCTTGGGCTCTAGCAGGTAAACCCAGGCATGGTCCTATATTTGAACATAAAAAGTTGTCTAATGCAAAATACAAATATGCACTACGCTTCATTAGATGGAATGAGCAAACCATGAGGGCTGATTCCTTGGCAAAAAAACTTACAAGAAGTAAGGATACAAAAGCCTTTTGGAAAGAGGTTAAATCTATCGGTAATAGTAAATCCACTGTCTCTTGCACTGTCGATGGTGCCTCTGGGGCAATGTGATTGTAGATTTTTGGCAACACCACTACAGCAAGATAATTACCTGTGTACAGAGTGAACCCTTCCAGGTGGACAAGGTTAGTACTGCAGAAACTATCAAGACACACAAGGTCTATCAAGCAATTAAAGAAATGTCCATAAATAAATCTATAGGAATGGATCTTATTTCTGCTGAACATCTCAAGTTTGCAAGTTCAAAGGTAGCCCCTCTTCTTGCCTTGTGTTTCACTGGCTTTATTATGCATGGTTTTATTCCTGATACCTTGACGAAAGTTATTCTACAAAGAACAAAGCTGAAAATTGGCAGCTCTGATAATTATAGACCTATTGCCCTAGCAAGTACGCTGTCTAAAGTCTTTGAACTAATTATTTTGCCAAAATTTGCAAAGATAGTGATGTCTACAGACAATCAATTTGGGTACAAGCCTGAGCATGGTACTGATCTATGTATATATGGCCTAAAAGAATTACTGAATAATTATAATAGCAAAAATTCTATGGTATTTGTGTTTTTTTAGACACCACTAAGGCTTTTGATCGTATAAATCATAGAAAACAGTTTTTTTTAAATTGTGCCAAGCTGAGGTGCCCATATATATAGTAAGATGTCTGTCCTATTGGTATGCTAACCAAAATACTGTATGCAAGTCAAATGGGATAATTGTGTGTCTGCATCCTTCCGTGTCGGCAATGGTGTCAGACAAGGAAGCATTTTATCGGCCTATTTTGTTTAATTTTTATGTGAATGACCTCTCTAAGCAGCTAAACCTGTGTAGAACTGGCTGCATGTTTGGAGATACAATTATCAATCATCTTATGTATGCTGATGACTTAGTGGTTTTTAGTCCAAGTTCAGCTGGTCTTCAGAAGCTGCTTTATGTCTGTTCCGCATATGGTGAGCTACATGATATCAAATTAAATCCATCTAAAAGTCTCATTTTGATTTGTCGCACAAAAAAGGACAAAAATAGTGTATTTCCACTTTTTAAGCTGTCTGGGATTTTATTGAATGTTGCAAATGAAGTAAAATATCTTGGTCATAATGTTGACAGACCGTCTGTCTGATGATGAGGACATTTACCGTCAGGTTCGTATGATATATGCTCAGGCAAATATCCTTGTTCTTAAGTTTGGATTCTGTTCTGATGAAGTGAAAATTAACCTGTTCAGATCATATTGTACATCACTGTATACGGCACATTTGTGGTGCAATTTTTAAAAAAAGCCAGTCTTCATAGATTGAAGGTGGCTTATAATGATGCACTAAGACTTTTTTAAAATAAGTCCAGATGGACAAGTGCCAGTGAACTGTTGGTATCTGCTCGCATCAGCACTTTGATGGCTGTTTTAAAGCTCCGCTGACATCATCTTTTAACTTTCCATAAAATGGCACAACATATATATATATATATATATTAAGATTGACCTCTGATCGTTTTTGCTAAAACAATGTTAAATTAATTAAAATTCCTCTCAAAAACAGTTTAAAATTAGCGCCTTTTTTTTACATGATAAATACGTTTTTTCCCGTCGCGCGATTATGACGTCACACACAGAATCGCCTCAACTGCGCACATTGTTTACAATGGAGAAGATACAAACGCGATCCGTCCAATTTAGCCATTTAAAACTTTATATTTTAGCGGTTTGTCTTCAGAGAAGCCAAAGTTATTTCCAGTAAACAGCAGGTTATAATTTTTTTTCAGCTCCTGCTGGTTTTTGGAGACTTTTCACTTCAGGAAGTGAGCAGCTCTGTGAGGACTTACAGCAGCTGATAGTTGAGAGGCAGAAGGAATTCTACAACATGTAAATCGTTTCCACAGCACTGAAATGGTAATATATTAGTTAATGTTTCTAATAATTATTCAACATTAATTTATCCACCTTATTCCTACGCCCCATGACGCTTTGCACGAAATGTGCACCCGACTTCCGGTTGACCGGAAACACCGTTTGTTTACATGCGAGTAATACAGTTGAAGACAGTCCAAACTTTGTTGTTTTAGTTCATTAAAAATGTGGGAACACCACTTGACAGAGCTAAGAAAGGACAGTATAACCATACCGCTCCCTGCTGCGGACGAAGGATGGGTGGACGATATGAAAAAGTGGCCGCAGATTACGTACAGTTGTATCTTTAACTACTTCATTGAGTCGGCTGCTTCTGACGGTGAAGCGATGAAAAATCTGAAAAGCGCAGAGGCATATCAGTATTTACACAGCAATAAGGTCGGTGT